>JAASAO010000865.1:0-64705 GCA_017311375.1 Mytilus coruscus | reverse complement strand
TAACAGTCAGCTGATTTTTTGCACTAAGACAGCTTTGGCAAAAATAAATTATGGGGATCAAATTGAATATTTTCATGATTGTACTGTTTTTAACAGTTATCATGAAACATAGCATAATTTCTCTAATTCTTACCTGATTTATTCTTTCCTGACCTATTGATTATTTTTATTTCATCAACATGTGGTTCGTTTGATTTCAGTTCGTCATTACTCTGAATTTCCTATTGTGATGTCAAGAAAAGGCAACCATGTCTGATAACGTCACATCGAAAGAACACACAATTTTGCAGATCATTCAAAAAGAAAGATTAAGATTGTCTGTATATCGTCTAAAGATCATTAGTGAAACAGATACCACCACCAAATCTCATGCAATTAGATGTTTTTTCCACTCTCGACTGTTAAATTTTAGATATTTAAAATGCTTGCTGAGCTTTGAAAAGTTACCTGTCTCGAGTTGATAAATATCGTTTCACACTAGTACTTGATGCAGTGGTAGAATTGACAAAGTTTTAATAGCTGAAAAATTAAATGTCAGTGAGCAGGCACTTCAATCAAGATTTTTAGGAGTCTCACATTAATTTCACTCTTTCAGGGGGTTAGGGGTTTATAAAACATATTTATGGTTTTCTATTCATTCATTCTGTAGTTATTTGACACATCATCGGGTTAGACATGGTAGATTTCCCTTTAAATTCCATCAGCATGATCAGTGCAAGTACTTTTTAGGTACTAGAAGTCTCCATTCCAATGAATGGTCACTTCCGGTATTGAATAGTACTTTTTTTTTAAAGTTATGATACTAGGTACATAAGGTATTGTTGAGATGGTGAGATATATTCAAATATTTGCTGGCCTTCATTTTATATATTTAGGGTAATAAATAATATGACATAGTTACAATAATTACTTTTTGTCAAGCGGCTTAAGGATATACATGTATTTTGTGAGTGTGAAATTTTACTGTTTATATTTAAGATGTTTGATATGTCTGTCACCAAGAGCCAATGCACGTCGAGTTTAAGGGGACTATCAAACATGCACAACTCAAGGCACAGGGGTCAGTCTTCGCAAGACTTAAGCAATGGCAGGCAAAACTATAAAGCAAGCAGCAAAGTTTAACAGTTTTATATAATAACAGATCTAAATGATGATAATAATTCCAAAACAATAAACAAATAATTAAAATCCAAATGTTCTAAATTATAAAGTCACTAATCCAAAATCACAGTTAAAGTTGAAAGTTCTAAATGTCCAAAGTTAAAGTTCAATTTAAATATTTCCACTAAATGTTTCACTTGGAAGTCCAAAGATTCGTTGAGTTGAGTTGATCGAGTTTGAGTCTTTTGAGTTGATGATTTTCCTCAGAGTAACCGAGCCTGGTTGGCTTTGGAAGCACTCCTTTCTGGATGACACCGACGAGACTAGACTGGTGACTACATCATGACTGATTTCAAAAGTTGACTGTGCAATTTATAGCACCTCTAATAAGAGCTCAAATTATGACCAGTATTACTAATTTTAAATTTATATAATTTGAGTTATAAAATTTACTACAAAACTGTCAAAGGCAAAAGTAAGAATAATGCTAATTCAATTAAGCCAATTAAAAGATAAAACTAATTATATTAATGTTGCCTTTAGTAATTAGTGACATGCTGACAGAACAAAATTTACCTGACATAATAATTATACAATTTTCCTTTTAATAATATCATGAATATCAAAATAAAATGTTTTTCCAAAATGACAAAAAAAACTTGAAATACATAAACTACCCTATTACATATTTCCTCCACTCAAATATGTTTGTCCTCAAACATGAAAAAAAGGATAATCACAAAGAAATCAGTGTATTTAAAAAGAAATTACAATACAAAATCTGAAAAATTATCAATAAATTCTGACAAAATTCATGGAATTAATAATAAGCCATTGCAATTACATAAAATAGTATTAAAACATAGAACATTACATATTTAAAAAAAAAAAAAACACAAGCACACATCCTCACACACAAACATACAGACTGCAACTTGCACAAGATGACCAGTCTTACACAAGTGCATGGTGTAAAGCTGAGTGGTCAATCCAACTATACACCATTCTGTATACATTCAAAAGGTAAAGAAACACAAAAAAAAATCAAACATTGAAAATAACATTACCAGTTATATTGAGCATATACATTCAAGACATTCACAATATTTACTATACCAGTTGCACACAATGATTAAAAGTTTTCTTTACAATTAATAATAAAAAAAATATACCTTGTGATAAAAGTTGACATCATTTCAATTACACAATACTTTTTTTTTTCTAAAGCATCAACAAAAAAATCATTCTGATTACTACATTAACACTCACAAAACTATTCAAAATACACTAAATCTAGAAGTCTTTAAAACAAATCATTATCATTATTAAAATAAGTTCAAATTACATTCACCCTTTAGTTATAATATTTTACGATGTATCTTTTTATTCTAACTACTGTCATGACTGTTAGTTGCAGTGACTACAGAAGATGTGGTCTTGATTTGAAGGTACATTTTCCCAGCTAACACAATCTACAAGTTTGAATCTACTGGTTTATTTACTATCAAGTAAACTGATAATCCAGAGGTACTTTAATAGAATGGCAGCAAACGTCCGATCAAGAACATGACATTTTCAAGTGGTCATACATGCAGGACTTCTGTATTTGGTCACAATGTTTCCTCAGAAAGTGGCAATTGGATGACAAGTTAATTTTCTTGGCATTTTCTGACAACTGTATGGAGTAGACATCAATCTTTGAACCCTGTGTTGAAAGCTTTCTGCCATAACTGTCCTTGCTACTTCTTAAGATGTGATGCTGATTCAGAGTCCAGTGTGTTCTTCTTTACAATTGATTCTTTGCTGTTAATGTGGATAGGCTTGTACATTTTGATCTTCTGTGGCACCATATGTTCTTAATTCTTCTCTTCCCCTCTGACTTCTACTAAAAGAAGATGACTATTTCAAATTGAATCTATTTACAGAATAAAAAGGTAATATGCTTCATAAAATGTGTGTGAAACTACAAAATGTTTTAAATTTATTAGCAGTCTCAATAATTTATATGTTCACAACTTTTCTTTGAAGAAACTTTTGCTTTAATAACTAGCAATTTAATTTCGAGAAATATTATGAATACTATTATTTCAAAAGCTACTTATCTTTAGTCTCTGTAGTAGTTCTATTTTGTTCACACACTGCAGTTGTCTTTCTTTACAATTAGTTTGCCAACTTTGGTATAGCAACTTCTGAAGTTGAAAACTGAAACTAAACAAGATTATAATTAGACTTCTGTAAATGGTAGACTATGAAAAAAAATTCATTTGAATACTACCAATGACTTTTACAGATTTAAAACTAATTTTATTTTTAATCTATTTAAGATTCAATCTTGCACAATATTTGCTGAAACTTGAAAATTTAAATATAACTGTAAAGATAAATAATAAATAATATTTTAATAAGTTACTTATCTTCAATAGTAGATCCTCACTTTCTGTTGTTTCTTCAGTTAAATTTTGGTTACGAAATTCCTTCGCAAATTTTGTAAGTAGATAATTAAAAGTAATTTTGAAAGCTGTTGCTAATAATAATGCCATGCCAAAGCTAAAGGGATCAAATTCTGCCCAACGGGTCCTCCACCAAATCTGTCACCAAGAGCCAGTGCACGCCGAGTTTAAGGGGACTATCAAACATGCACAACCCAAGGGACAGGAGGTCAGTCTTTCGCAAGACTTAAGCAATGGCAGGCAAAACTATAAAGCAAGCAGCAAATTGTAACAGTTTTATATAATAACAGATCTAAATGATGATAATAATTTCAAAACAATAAACAAATAATTAAAATCCAAATGTTCTAAATTATATAGTCATTAATCTAAAATCAGTTAAAGTTGAAAGTTCTAAATGTCCAAAGTTAAAGTTCAATTAAAATATTTCCACTAAATGTTTCACTTGAAGTCCAAAGAATGGTTGAGTTGAGTTGATCGAGTTTGAGTCTTTGAGTTGATGATTTTCCTCAGAGTAACCGAGCCTGGTTGGCTTTGGAAGCACTCCTTTCTGGATGACACCAACGAGACTAGACTGGTGACTACATTATGACTGATTTCAAAAAGTTGACTGTGCAATTTATAGCACCTCTAATAAGAGCTCAAATTATGACCAGTATTACTAATTTTAAATTTATATAATTTGAGTTATAAAATTTACTACAAAACTGTCAAAGGCAAAAGTAAGAATAATGCTAATTCAATTAAGCCAATTAAAAGATAAAACTAATTATATTAATGTTGCCTTTAGTAATTAGTGACATGCTGACAGAACAAAATTTACCTGACATAATAATTATACAATTTTCCTTTTAATAATATCATGAATATCAAAATAAAATGTTTTTCCAAAATGACAAAAAAAAACTTGAAATACATAAACTACCCTATTACATGTCACTTGTCTTTTGAAAATTATATGAATAAAGGCAAACGTTCACAGAGTTTTTACAACATTTTGTGACAAGTTTTTTTTATAGCATTTCTAAGTTCTAGTAGATTTTCAATTTGAATCCTGCATGGATCAATAAGACTTCCAGGGACCAAATACTATTTTACAAATTCCTGCTTACACAGGTCTTCAACAGGAAGTTGCTTAAGAAATAATTCTATGGGGCTTGAATTTATTATGATTTTACCACGGGTTGGCCCTTTATCAGTCAGGGGACTTACTTAAATGAGTGATTTTCTAAATCACTGATTCAAGTAACATTATGTCCATAAAGGTTGGAAGTAAGAGTTGTCTTTCTTTAATAATCACCTATCTAAGTAGTACAAATTAATCACTAGATGAAGTGATTTAATTTTATTGTAGCTTTAAATATAGAATACTAATGATCCAGGGACTAATTATGTTGCTAAAATTATCAGAACCAACATCTGTGTTGATAGGATGACCGGGTCATGTCAGGTGATGACCTTGTTCTAAATCTAGGATAATGACATAAAAATCACTTGTTTAAGTATCATACCTCAATTTCCTTCCAAAAAATCACTTCTTTAAGTATCATTATCTTAATAACCCCCACTAATTTCAACACCCCCGAACAGTGAAATTTTGATCGCGAACAGTATAATTTTATTACATAATCTATAGGATGAAACCTTGAATTTTACAGGAAAAATACTCCCACTGCTGGGAAAAATCTGTTAAGAAAGTATCAGTTCATTATGTAAAGCCATTTTTTGCGTAAACCCCTGAGGGTTTACGCAGTATATATTGGACGATGTCCGTAGTCTTTCGGAACACCGGATGTTATTCGGAATACATCTGTTCTTTCTATGGCCACCTTTCATGTACATGTGCAATAGCTTATTAGTTGACCTGTTGAATAAGCATTAGCATCTTAAAGTTGCTATAGAGATATATGTTACATATGATGCAAAATTTATTATGACGCAAGCTACTTTAATAAGCATTTGAATACTTCCTTGCACGCAATTACAAGCTGCCGCTAATATTTACTAGTACCTCACATATATATGCGTAGTTATTTTAATTAGAGTCAAACGTTGAAACCAGCTGTGTTTAGATATGAGATAAGATTTCATGTAAACAATGCGATTTATATTCGAAACGAGATATGTTAAAACTATAATCTACAAAAGAAGTATTACTAGCATTTCATTTAAGATTCCGAGTCTAGGGAAGATGTACATGATGTACAAAGCAGGCTATTTCATTTTTTTTCATACTGAAATTAAAAGGAAGTCTTTCTTGCACTTTACTAAAATTTTACGTCTAGGATATCTACCAGTAGCCCTTTTCACAAAAAATCTTAAGTGTAAAATTAATCTTACGATAAAAATATTTAGTTGAATTGTTAAGGAATATTTTAGACTTACGATAAATTTTACACTTAAGATTTTTGTGAAAAGGGCTACAGGACGATATAATCTAATATACGTCCTGAATAGACGTAAAAACAAGGATTTTCCAAAAAAATCGTTTAATATTGAAAATAACGTTAAAATTAATTATGAAAGTACATTTCGCTTTTATTTTCATTAAAATTGCAAATTGAAATACAGTTATTTTCTTTGTTTAAATATTGCAACATTATTTCCTTTTATTAAAACAAGGAAGCCATATAACCTCCTTGATTAAAATAATCAGATTGTTATAGGTACATCTGGATCCTTTTCATTATTAAAATGTGAATAAGTAGATATTTAATATGAAGAAAAAAAAATAAAACTGAAATCTAAATTTAAAATATATTTAAAAAATACATTTGACCATGCAGATGTAAGAAATAATACTTCAAGCAATGAAATAACGAATTAAATGTGCCGCTTTAATGACGATTGATAACCTTAAAATTAATCATGCATGCAATTTTAGCAGACTTAACAGGGTCAGCGAAAAGATATCAAATGTCTTTTAATAGACACCGAGTGATGACAGATGCAGGCAGAGATAAGAAAAATTAATTTTTATTTATAAGTTATGTTCCTGTAGTAATTAAGGCTCTTCAAAATGTTCGTCAAAATAAAAATATATAATTATTATTTCTTGAAGACGATCAGATGATGAATTTTCGGTTTTAATATATTAAGTACGAAAATATAAAATAGTGTAAGGAGATTTTGAGCCATCTCACTGATCAGTAGGCTACACAGTGCCTCCAAATGACCAGTATAAAACTATCCAACAAGAGAGAAAAAGGATAGGTCAATATAAGAAACCTACAAGGCGACTTCAGTTCAGTTTCAATATTTAGATTATTCTAATGGATTTGTCAAATGTCAGAGGGAATATCTTTTTAAATGTGATAGGAATACCAATGAGACAACTCTCCATCAAGACACAGTGTAGTCAAAGTAAGCAATTATAGGTTATTATACAGCCTTCAACACAAAGGCTTGGCTCACTTTGGACAGCATCCTACTAAGGGCCCAAAAACACTGTTATAAAACAATTTAAACAGGAAAAAACAAATCTAATTTAACTTCAAACCAGAAACAAAAAGCAAATATGAACTGCACCAAAAAAAAAAAAAAACCACAACCACTAAACAACATGCTTCTGACTTGGGGCGTGTGCTTATGAATACACCTGGTTTAAAAGAATTTACATACATACCATAAGACGAAAGTGTAACTTTACCATGTAAAAAACACCCTTTAAAAGTTAATGAAAAAATCGTGTTCAGATAAAAAAAAAAAAAGGAACACCTTGCAACAGTTCATAAATGTGGCCTTTAAACAAACTAATTTAAACAAACTAATATTTAGGTGATGGGTATTCAGTGGTAATTTAAGGTTTGACCATGTTAATTTTTTGTTGTTTTCAATTTTGTTTGTTTATTTATAAGTACAACATGTACAAGGTGTAAGCTGTTTTGTCTAGGCTATAAATAGCTTTCTTAATGAATTGGTTTCAGTCATCAAGGTGCAGAGGATACAGTGCAATTCAAATTGTATAATTTTACAATTAAACTTGCAGGCCTTTTTCGTGACCCACAATTTAAAATATAAGAAAACATCAAAATAAAAGGAACATTCGAAAATATCTTCAAAGCGAGTTAAAGGTTTTAAAAAGTGTTTGTTTTTAACAAAAGAGGTTTGTCATCTAAAACTTTTAAGAGCACAAATTTTAAACACAAAACTTAAAACTGCTAATGCTTACCACCCTAAGCATCACAAAAACCTTGCAGATCATGTGTAAGGATCTTAATAATGATCAATATCAAGCCATTGTTCAAATAACCATGAACATATCTCAAATTCCAATAAAAACAGCTATTTTACAGGTTCACGTATTGAATTTCTTAAACACAGATAATCATTAATTGATTAAATTTCTTCACATTTGCATTTGAACTTTAGCCAAAAAACTAACTCTTATCTAAAAAAAAACAACAAAAAAACAGCACCTTAGAATGGAACATCCAGTGGGTGACTTAACATGTTGTCTTTTGGGAGAGAGGAGAGAGAAAAAAATATTCCTTTAAAAAGAATATTTCACCCCACATTGAACAGTAGTTACTTTAAGTAAACGATCATTGTCAGTTTCTAATTCTTATACTGTAACAACAAAAATAATATAAAACAATACATCTTTATTAAAAAATTATCTAATATTTAATGCCAAACAAGCATTTGGGTTTACGATTGCATTTCTTTTTTTTAAAGAAAGCAACTTGTATAGCATTTTTTCAACTAAAATAGAATTTGCAGCTAAATGAGTGCATCAAAGGCATAAACCTTGCTGCTTAAAAGAAGCAAAAAGTTCATTTTTTTCAATTTTACTAATGAAAAGATATTATCTGAACCTATGTGTTTAAAATTTTGGTAAAACTACAAAATCACAATTTTTGACAAAACTTCGAATTTGCTACTTAAATAAGTGATTTAAAAATCACTTATTTCAATAAGTCCCCTGACTGTTTATGCAAATAATTTTACCATGAGCGATAGCGAGGGGTAAAATATCAGCATAAAGGGACACCCAAGGGTAAAATCATTATAAATTCAAGCCTCCATGAATTATTTCTATTCTAGTAGGACAAAGACAGCAATTCTTTTGTTTCAAAGCGATCTTGGTGGAGGGAATGTTTGCTGTTCCCGATTGAACACACTATTAATATTGACGTAACATATGAAGAAAACTGAATAAGTGACATGCTTAAATGATTAACAATAACATATATATCAAGACAGGTTTGGACAAAGTTGATTGATAATCTTCATGATGTTACTTTTATTTAAGAAAATGGGCTTTCAACAAATTCTTATCATTGTTTGTTTATGTTTTCATGTTTTGACGACTTTCAGTTTCAAATTCGTGCATTTTCCCGTAGAATGCTTATATTCTTACGTCATCATTCAATGATGTCATTTACACCGTCTGACCTCGGGTAATTCATTCATTAAAAGCAAAGGATGTGGAAGTAAGATTGGAACAGCTTAAACAATCCATAAGTTGACGATCAGCTGACATATCAGTATATTCATATCATATTTTACCACGGGTGTGAACAGAAAGCGTTTGAAGAACTCATTAGAATTCATATTAGATAAAATGTAGAGATGTGGAAATCAGTTCAATGTTTACAATTTTTTAGTAGTTTTTGGAAATTATGACACTTATTAAAGACCATGTTGATAACTTTATATATATAAGTAATATCATGAAATAAGTATATTTCATTTTCTCATTATTGAATTAGTATGATTGATATGATAAAGTCATGATAGCAAAATATTATTTCAATGATTAGCAGGGTTCACCCCAGAATGAAAATCAAGGGTGGGTGAGTGATGTCATCAATTCTCAGAGGATGTGTTTGCATCCCTCTTTGGGCATAAAGTTGATATTTTACTTGGAGTATCGTTTGTGTGGTCAGACTTCTGAGTTGAATCAACTGTGTCTTCTGCAGTGGTACAATCAGGGTCTGTTTCTACCCTCCTTACTTTTGCACTGAAGAAAACTGTTATGTCTTGCATTTTTTTGGTGGGGTTGGGTTTTTTTCACCCCTAATAACAAAAAAATGGAATTCATTTATAAAAGTGTCTTAATACATGTAATAATTCATGTAAAAAAACAAATGTAATAAGCTTGTGAGTGTGCAGTTTTTATATTAATTTTTCCTAATTTGAACAACACTTTTTGGATGGAATTGACAAAAAAAGCTTATTACACTTGGTTTTTTTACAACACATATTTGTTTTATTTTTATTTAAACAAATTAACCACCTGAGGAGTTCACAACATTGTTTTCAAGTTAAAGATTGACGGTAATAGATAAAAAACTGAATTATAATAATTTTAACTCATTGTTTTCTATTTTATTTATTTTCTGTACAAAATTACATAAATACATGCATACAGTATCCTAAAACAACATGAGAATGCACAATGCATGATTATGACGTCACATACTTGAGGCCATTATTTTGTACTTCAGGGATTCTTATTTCTGTTTACCTTGTCAGGAGGATGCCAATCTAATCAGCGAAACATGTTGACCAATAAAAGTTGCAGTTTACTTAAGCATGTTAAGTGTTGTAGCCAATTGAGTGGTATTTTTTTACTTGAATATCCTGCATACCATTGGTGTCCTCTTAAGGGACTCGACCAACATGAAATTTAGGAGCTGTTGGTTCAGCAGTTTTTTATTTCTTTATTTCATGGTACACATATTTTAAAGTATTATAATCAAATATGTTTTTTTTATAGAATTTATTGCAGTTATTTTATATTGCAGCAAGGAAAATTGAATGAAGCCTTGGATATTTTGCTTTCCTTAGAAAAACAGACACGAACTGTAAGTATTTTAATGAAAGTAACAAAGGCAGATGTAAGTAACATATTGACAGTTTCATACACATTTAATTTGCATTATATTCAATGTAGAACAAATATTAACTAACTTTCATCTCTTTTAGAAAAGATAAAAATGAACATGTCAATATGTCTTACAGAAAAGCTATAATATTGCCACAATTCAGTAGTTGATCTGATGAATAACACAAAAACCTAATATGAAACCGCATGTTTCCATATTCAGAACAATAATCTTGCAATTTTCTTTTTGCACTACCTCTCAAATTTCAATCTCTTCTACAATAAATTGAAAACTATTCCATAAAACCCAATTAATTTCATGCTAGGATCAATATCATTCAAAATAATCATGATGATGTTTTTGTTAAGTCCTTAGTGAAAATGGCACAATCTAAAGCTCTGGGAATTGCTGAACTTCAACTTGTAAATTGTATATTTGTAGGCATCAGACACTCACTCTACCAGCAGAATTTTGACCACCATGGTGCGACTCTGTTTTGAAACCAAAAACTGGGATGCTCTAAGTGAAAACATTATAATCATCACAAAGAAGAGAGGTCAAATTAAACAGGTAGGAAATTGTATAAGAAGGTATATACTGGAAAGCTTGTATGACTTCTTTGATTGACTTGCTATATTTTCATTATGCAGTATATGTCTTTGACATAGAAAAAATGGTATCCTTTCACTGGAAACTTAATTTGCTTAAATGCATTTATGTCTGTATCAAAGTTGAGATAATACAAAACTAAAAAAAGGCATAATACAGTAGACTCCACCTAATCGGACATCGGCTAAACGAATATATCGGCTATTGTAATATTTAATGTTAATCTTATCGTGTAATCGAATATCGGGTATAAGAATATATTGGCAAATCGGATAAGAATATTCAGGAAATTTTATTCAAAACCATAATAATTGAATAATTTATTGCAATATACATATAAATCCCATTTGGCAAGAGAAATCTGACTTTTGTCAGATATAATCTTGAAACATGTGCATGACCACACACGTCATGGCCGCCATGTTTGTTTACAAAATGTGAAGAAGCCTTGAGAACCATGACCTAAATACAAACAATTTCAGACTTTTTAAACTTTATGCAATAATATTTTATTAATCATGATTATTTTCATAAATTCAATTTGTTTATGTAAAGAAATAAAATATATAACAAATAAGATTTTAGTTTAGAGATTGTTACTGTACACATAACAACAGAAAATGCTTTGATCTATTTATAGCTCAATTAGCTTACCTGTGATAAAAGTAAATAATGGATAAAATTCGTTTTACAGATCAAATAAAGACACAAATTATATATGTATATATTTATTCACATAAATATTTCAGGGCATTAGATTTATTTTTTATTAAATATAGAATTTAAAAACTGACATAACAAGCTGATTTTTTTTACACAAACATCCTGGTGATAACTGAATAAAATCACTCCAGTCCTTTCATATATATAGCAGTGGTCAGGGCTAAGTAATATCTAATTAGGTCTACTCATTATTGTAGAATATTCAATGAACATACACTCATCGTCTATTTGAATATATCGGATAATCGGATATTTTTTGCTGACATTTTGGGTATTCGATTTGCCGGAGTCTACTGTAGTAAGTTCACATACAATAATGCTGCTATACCAACTAATGAACTTCAGGCCTCATAGAAAGTTGCTACTAAGCATTTAAGGGGGTACAGAACACATAAGGGAGTTAACTCATTAAAAATCAACAGAACGTTTTAATCAAATACTTTTAGTAAATAGAAGTCAAGCTTCTCAATGATCAAAATTAGTGTTTGTCAGACTGCTATATATCCAATGAAATTATTCCTGTAAATTGTGTGGTTCAAATTTCTTGAAATTTTTATATTTTTGTCAACAGATCAAAGTACATATTTATTGAAAATTTCATGAAAATTAAACGAGCCAAATCTATTTTAGTCAAAGTGTTGGGTATACCCCTTAATCATTAAAATACTTTTCAAATGATTTTTAGATCCATGGATATAATATGCAAGAACAAATTATCAAATATACTACAGTTAAAAGATTACACTACCTCTGAATAATGGGTAGATAACTCATGATGCTACAATTTTTGGTTACTAAAATTTAAATATATTGTCCTTTGTATCCTTTTATTCGACTTGTGCTATTTTGTTGGCTATGAATATAAATTTTTTGTTAAATTCAGCCTTTTTAATTCCTGAATATTTTGATTCCGAAAAAGACCCCTAACCTATTTCTGGAAGAAGAAAAAACATAGTATAAATACAAAAGATTTGTATGCTTTGAAAAAAAGATGTTTACATCACTGTTTTGGTATTGTTTTATTGTAGTCAGTAACAAAGATGATACAGGAAGCTTGTACTTATGTAGAAAAAACTCCAAACTTGGATGCCAAACTCAAGCTGATTGATACACTCAGAACTGTCACAGAAGGAAAGGTATAAAGTCTTCATTCTTTCAATGTTAATCTTTTTAATAAAAGTAAATGTATGTCTAACGTTTGTTTAACTTTGAAATGAGGACAATAGTATAAACATAAGCTTACTGTAATTAGTCAGTACATGTAGTAATTCCCAGGATATCGGTATTTATTTTCTGTCTCAACAAATAGAAAAAATGAGATGGTATTGAAAAAATATGCATATCCTTAACATGCTTAAAGAATAGTAATAATTATAAAAAGCATGAACTATGACCAAATGACAATGTGCACCTTTTATTTTTCTATTTCTTAATTTGAATGATTTTTGAGCTTTCTCAAACCAAAACTAGGACTTTGGAATTTAAAGAATTTTTAGGAAGGTTATGAATATTCAGGCTCTACAAACACAATTTGTATTAATTTTACAATCACTATACTTAACAGATCTATGTAGAAATTGAGAGAGCAAGGCTTACAAGAACATTAGCAAAGATCAAAGAAGATGGAGGGAAAGTTACAGAGGCAGCTAATATACTACAGGAACTTCAGGTACTGTTAGTCTAGTTTCTAAAATCTATGTAAGATGTTTGAAATATTTAAGTTTTGATAGATGAAATAAATGAATGGTTTCAGAAAAGTTAAATTATACAGTTATGTAATATTTTTAATATGGAAATTAAAGATTGAGAGGCACTTTTATGAATTTGATAAAGCATTCATTTGTTATTTACTATGTTAAACAAGAAGTATATAAGGCAATTAATTAACCTCTATATATTTTACATATTTGTTTAATGTACACATGATACATATATGTTATGTTTTAGATTAAAAAAATATCAGTGATAATACTGATATTGTCATTAATTGCTCTCATAAGATTGCAAACATAGCAACACTAATTATTGTGAGTTACTTCCCTTATACTTTGTTATACATGAAAAAAAACTAGACAAACTATAATTTTGGTTGCTGAAGGTTTCATCGCACTCTTTTCAATGCTATTTACCAGCAAAGTTAATCTGTCTAGGTGACAGAAGCTTAAAAGACAGTTTCTTTTGTGGTTGTCCAATTTAAAAGCATATTGTCAATAATCAATAATACTCTAAGAATTATTGTTTTTAATTCATATATTTTAAAACATTTTTCCTACTGAATGGGTGTGTGATGTTTTACACCTAGAATTGGTATTTTGACAGAAGCATGAACAATGAGCAAAACCCATACCACAAAGAAAGCTATAAAAGGCCCTCATGTGACAAAATGTAAAACATGATGCCCATTTTGCTTTTGTTGCATTTTTATAAATGCTGATTTTTAGCAAGTACATTTTCAAGCAGATATTAGACATCATGTATAAATTGATATAAAGCCTTGTTTCAATATGATGCAAATCTTCTGCTTTGAAACTGAACCTGGCACATGCAATAATAGTTTTGCTTCCAATTATTTTTTCAGGTTGAAACATTCGGTTCTATGGAGAAGAAAGAAAAAGTAGAGTTTATTTTGGAACAGATGAGATTATGTCTAGCAAAGAAAGATTATATAAGAACACAAATAATAAGTAAAAAGATCAACACCAAATATTTTGAAGATGTTGGTACAACAGTGAGTATTGCTTATAAATTTTACAAATTTTCCATCAGTTAAAAAGTACAACTAATGCTCAAACAGGTTGGCAAATCTAACTTAGAACACAAGCATCTCACAAAATAATTTGGCCAATTATTAGATAAAAACTTAAACACATTTTTTGTGAATATTCTTAGGGAAGGGCTTATAAACTCTATACTATTTGTCAGAATGTATGAGTCAAACTTGCCTGATTTTGTGTAACTATGCTAATACTGAATTCAGTGTAATTTTATGGAAGTGTTGCCAGTGAAAAGATGATGTTTATACCAATAATGCAATATCACGGATGTGTTAAAGTACTAACTCATACTCGTTAGAATATTGGAAGTACATTTGATTTTAGGGCAAACTTGGTCCCATATCAAACTTTCTCCTTTATAGTCCTATACAGAACACAGAGAACTAAGCATGGAAATAGACCATGTAAAATAATATCTGTTTTGAATTCCTCTATGATCTTTCATTTGATGTTTCAGGAACTTAAATTAAAATATTATCAACTGATGATTGAATTAGATGAACATGAGGGATCCTATTTAAAGATCTGTAAACATTATAATGCTGTCTATCAGACTCCAGAAATCAAAGATGATAAAGATAAAATGAAAGAGGTATGACAACAAATCAATTTTGTATATATATTTTTATTTATAATAGATTTGTATATGTTTTTGTTCAGAATGCACTAGTTTGTCCATTTTAAAATTGGTTTCTTAGGATTTAGTGAGTAAGGGCTATTCCATTAAAACGTATGTGGGAGGGTAGGAAGGGACTTTCAAAGTATCCGTACAACCAAGAACCATTTTTTAGATAAATTTGCATAATGGTAATAGATGCATACTGAAAAAAGACCCATGACCCACATTCAATAGTTAAGCTTCCCTTCCTACCCTCCCACATACATTTTAATGGAATAGCCCTAATGGGTTTTTAATGCCTAGAAATGTAAACAAAGCAGCAATACCAAAAATCACATTTAAAATGGAAATACTTATATGCATATGTAAATTTCTGTATAACCCATATACAACCATAGTTGAACTCATTGCTATTAATTATAATGAAGGTGTGTACCACTTTCAAGGTCAAAGTGTCTATTATATTAGAAAAGAAGCATTGCAACATAAGTAAGTCAATATAAATATCCTATGAAGTCTGACAAGTAGAGTAAGTAAAATAATTTTAAAAGCAACATGTATACCAATACAAAAGCACAGAAAAAACATTCAGAAATGTATTTTGTTTACTTGATAATTTGTGAATAAAACAAAATGATTATCTTTTGTGATTTTCTTGTAGGCATTAAGATATGTAGTGTTGTATGCAATATTAGCTCCTTTTGATAATGAACAGTCTGATCTGATACACAGAGTGAAAGATGACAAGAATTTAGAAGACATACCAAGATATAAGTAAGTTTACAGTAACTCTACGGTAAACTATTGATCTTGTTACTCCCATTATTTTCGTTAGTATTAAAAGAATACTTACATTGATATTGAAACTTCTTGTTTTAAGCGTTACTGTGACTTGACTATTTATGTTCCTCTCCACCTATTGCAGTTCATTCAAAATTCTGACCAAATAGCAATTTGTTCTATCAATTCAAACTGTTCCACTGGTCAGAAATTTTAACTAACTGCTGCAGAAAACCACAGTCAAGTTATCTAAGTGCTAAGTGATGAAATAAAGCATACTTACAATCCTATGAGAATTTATATTTTCACCTCATTTATTCAAACATGAAACCGTTTTAAAGTATTATGTTCTTAGTGCCGGGAAATATCACCTACATGTATTTCACATTTAAAAAGAGAATTTCACATATATAACATCGTCATAACCAACACAATTTTAATAAGAAAACCCATTTGAATTACATAAGTTTTTATCTTCAGCTGGTTTTAAAAAGTTATATATTGACAATGTAACATAATATTTAAAATAAGATATGTGAGTCAATGCAACCTATGATCGAAAACAACAATAAAAGACAGAAATCTTTAAAATTTGGGTTCACAGAATGAGAGAATACAGATATTTTTATGTTTGCAATACAAAAGATGAAAATGTTCATATCATACATACCTTCTTCCTTTCATTAGAATTATTTGAATTGAAAAAAGAAAGATTTATAAGACTATATCTCAAATTATTTATTTTCTTCAGAGAGTTACTGAAGTGCTTTACAACCACAGAAATTATAAACTGGAAACAGTTATGTGGTACTTATGAAGCAGAACTAAAGTTTGGCTCGGCATCCAGTCCTGCAACACATGTATTTAATACAAAACTAGAGGGAGGAGCTAAAAGATGGACAGACTTTAAAAACAGGGTTGTTGAACATGTTAGTACTCATATTTAAAAATCAGTTTTGAAAATTCAGAAACTATTGGGAGGTTTATATTATTGCAAATAATGCGACTGGTTGAGTATCACAATAATAGGAATTAATATTTTGATATCTGATTCATATATCTTTATGCAGATTTTCCTGAATTCACCGTTATTAACCTCACATTTTTGTCCATTCATTAAAAACTGCAATAATATCTGAATTTACAGTATTAAATCAAAACAAGTTGCTCTGTCATTGCTGTTTTCAGCTGCACATATCTGGATTAATCTCCACCAGAAAAGGCTTTGTTTAAAATTTACAATTCTGACTAGGGATATATACATATAGGGAGGCATGTATCCAATAGAGGCTCGAAGAAAATAGTTAAATTATTTCTGTTCAATTTTGCCTGATGGAGTTGCAACCCTAATATTTTACGTAATGAACCAAATCTTGCAGCTGTGATTTGATAAAATGTATTAAACCCTGGTCTATACCTTAATCCTGTTACCTACTGTAAGGAGGAAACTTCTCTCAGGGTGTTGTTTTCATTCATTTTATGATTGAGATGTGTGACCAAACTATATTGTTCATAGAAATTTTGAAAACTTTAACCAAAGAAAAGTTAATCACTGCATATATTAGGCCATATATTTTAATTTATATCAGATAATTTCTGTAACTAAATCATTATTTTTCTGTTTCCCAATCATATGATAATTGTTGCACTAATATCAAATTTAAGAACATTTTTTAAAGCCAAAAGACAATGAAAGAAGTTATAAACTTGTGTATGTTTCAGCTTTCTACAACATTTTACAGATTTCATCAACATATGGCTAAACTGTGTACTAATAAGTAGCTTCTATATTGTTTTATACTTAACAGAACTTGTTTCAACTATTGGTCACGATAAATATTTTTTTTTCCCATTCATGTACTTTTAGCTGTGCAAACAACTATATGTATTATTATAAAATCTATGATCAATTATTAAATGTAATGACAGGTTTAAATTATTCAACATTGTGTCTGTGCTTTCAGAACATAAGAGTGATGGCAAAGTATTACACCAGAGTCAGAGCAAAGAGAATGGCAGAATTATTAGATCTAGCTGAAGCAGTAAGTTATTCATTATAAGAGGTGGCTACAAAATATTATATAATATAATATTAATAGCACTATCCTCAGTTCAGAGTAAAATACTGTATGCATTATATTCATTGGATTATTTGTGACAAATACTGTTAATTCAGAAATTATTGCATGCATTTATTATTAAGATTTTGTCATTTTAGACCAAAATGCGATTATTATTTTTGCGATACTGAGAAAAATTCTGCTTCATTCATATAAAAAAATCCAAAATGTTTTAAATTATTGCGATTACAATCCTGTCGCATTTTTCGCAATAATAAAAACATCGCAATAATTTCGAATTTACAGTAAGATAACAGGTTTTTTAAACACAACATTCCAAAAAATGCATATACCGATACACAATTATGAAAATTTCTTCTTAAAATATATACTTTTATAATCATATGCAATTTAATCAAGGACAATACAGTGATCTCTAGATAATCATACTTTTTGGATTCATTTTTGTAGTGATGTTATGTCCATTATTCATACTTTATATTGAATAATCTTTACGAACATTGAGTGACTGTTATTTGTTTACTTTGCAGGAGACAGAAGAATTTCTGTCAAATCTGGTAGTCAGTAAAACTGTACAAGCAAAGATTGACAGACTGGATGGCATTATTAACTTCCAACAACAGAAAGATCCTAATGACATCTTGAATGACTGGTCTCATAATATAAACTCTCTCATGCAGTTAGTCAATAAGACTAACCATTTGATCACGAAGGAAGAAATGGTCCATAAACTTCATTGATAATTCTCGTTTGTTTGTAGTATTTGTCATTAAAGCTATTCATATTTACTGTTAGTTTCATTAAGTCAAAATCTAAATGATTAGTTTGACCAGTCAAAAAAATGACTGTAGAAACATGGCCTTAATATGAATGGTCATAGTGGTTATTGATTTTATGTTCACAAAAATAAATAGATTTGAATACATGCAAAAGAGTTTTGGTAGTTTCCCTTTGGCAATGTAGAGACTAAGCTGTGCTGTTTCTGACGTTTGTGGCATCATTAATTGTTCTAGTTTTGGATTGGATCAGTTTAAGGGGATCTCCTGTTGGTAGGTCAATGATATTTGGTGTGCAGTTGTATTGCCATTGACACCTCTCATTACCATGGGGATTATTTGGCTCACTCCCTCAGTTATGGTTTTTGTCTCACCTTGATGGAGTCAAAAAGCGAGACATAGGTATGCTGTTTCCGGTGGCGGCAGCGTCAACAATGTATTAGTTTGTGATGAGGTCTAGTTTATGGTGAACCACTAGTGATACGTCAATGATATTTGGTATGCAGTTGTATTAGCATTGGCACATCTCATTACCATGGAGATTATTTGGCCCTGCCCCCTCAGTCATGGTCTATTGACTTTGAAACTTTGCTTAGTTTACATGTATTAGTTTGTGATTAGGTCAGTTTAAGGGGAACCGTTAGTGGTAGGTCAGTGATAATTGGTATGCAGTTGTATAAGCATTAGCACATTTCATTTCCATGGAGAATATTTGGTCCTTACCCCTCAGTCGTGGTCTATTTACTTTGAAACTTTTGCTTAATTTTCATGTATTAGTTTGTGATTAGGTCAGTTTAAGATGAACCACTAATGTTAAGTCAATGATATTTGGTATGCAAATGTATTGGCATTTGCAAGTTTCATTTCCATGGAGATTATTTATTTATTTAACCCCACCCCTCATTGTGGTTCATTGACTTTGAAACTTTTACATAGTTTACAATTTAATGTTTGTGTTTAGGTTTGTTTAAAGGGAACGACTTATGAAAAGTCAATGGTATTTGGTATGCAGTTGTATAAGCATTGGCACATCTCATTTCCATGGAAATTGTTTAGCCCTGTACCTTCAGTCATGGTTCATTGACTTTGAATATTTGCATAACTTACATATTAAAGTATTGCTATTTTAATTTCAGCATTTGCATTATCAAAATAACAAATAGGCGAGACATATCTCTGTGTTAACAGTTTATTTTCTCTTTGAAACTTTTGCATGGTTTTGTCACTTCAGAAATGTTTAGACATAACTACCACATGAAGGTACAGTTAATTAATCGAGATAAACCCATTACATTTTTTTACCTGCATTGTCAATGGTGAAAGCAGGTCTAGTACCCGCTTGACTATGTCTGCCATTCTATCGGTTTGAAAGACATTGGGTAGAAAATTTTCATCAAAATTTTCTTTGTTCGAGAAAGGCAATGATTTCATTTTTGACAGTTGAGTTGTAGCTTATATGCAATTTTTATATCTGTCTTGCAGCCACTGCCTGTTTGCTGATAGTTTGAAATTTTACAACACTCATTGTGCACAAAAGATGTTGGTCATACTTCTATACATTTGGCCTGCAGCTTGATAATTTTGAGTTGTAGCATGTAAGCAATTTCATCATCTGCTGTGCAGCCACATCCTGTTTGCTGATAGTTTGAAATTTTAAAAACGAAAATTTTTGTCAATCTTATCTTGGCTTCTATGAAAGCAAATAATTTATGTTTGGTCTTGAGCTTGATAATGTTAAGTGTTAGCGTGTAAGCTATTTTTATATTGGCTGCCACTTTTTATTGGCCGAAAGTTTGAAATTTTACAACACTCATTGTACAATGAATATTTTCAATTGCATGCAGTGATGCAGGTCAAAACCCGGTATTGGTGTTGTTTACTTTGATAAAGGCTTGTTTCAAAAATTATAGAACAAAATAAGTGCTAGTTACATTGAAATTTCCAAACATTGTTGTCGTTTTAGGATATTGATTTATAAACCTTTTGACAAGTTTTGTTGCCTTATTTTTGAGAATGTTCTTAGACTTGTTTTACTTTCCATTTTTTATCCCTCTGTCACCATAGTAATATCTATCTATCTGTCTTTGACTTCTGGTTTTATTACTCTCCCTTTTGGTGTCATTTTTTTGTTAACTTTTTTTTCTAGAATAGCTGAACCAAATGCTTTGTTAAAGGGATATATTTTGCTTTGGTTCTGATTGCCTTTTCTCATGGCTGAAATTATCTTCTTTTTTCTTCAGAAATGTTCAGACTACTAAAACCAACTACATTAAATAAGTTCCTGAAAGATGCACTTTTTTAATAGAAAAATTTCCACTACCAAAGGATCATTGGCTTGTTAGCTTTGCAGAATTGCAGAGTTAGGATTTTGCTGTTATTCATTTCACAGTGTGTGTGTGAGCCTAACAAACAAGATTTTGTTTAATTTTACAATTATATTGTGTTTTCAAGACTATATCATTAACAGAAAAAGAAAAATGTTTAAAAAGAAATAACAATGTATTATTGAAGTACATTGTTGACTCAATATTTAACTTATGAAACTGAAGAAAATTCACCTTTAAGACCACTTGCCCAGAATCATAGAATGGAATTATGTTGGTGATGATTGGCAAACTAGTATTGCATTTGGAAACTTTGTTTATATTTGAGCCTATTGTACTAAATGTTTTTTAGAACTGCAAAATCAAATTAATTGAAGTCAAACATGATACGAATGTTCCTTTTAAGTACAATGAATGTTGGTGCTGATCATCTAATTAATAGGGTCACTAGGGTTAAAAATGGTAAATTGAATTTAATCCAATCATGCCTGTGTGTTTTCTTGTCGTGTATTGATTGAATATTGCTACTATAGTTTATGATCAGCAAACAAATATGGGTACACATAGAGGACTTGAATTATCAATTGTGTTGTGTAGTTTTGTGTTTCTGATTTGTCAAACAAAACAGTGAATGGTAAGAGACGTGCTGGTGCATCGGGCTAAATGGGAATATTTTGAAAAATCCAACTGGAAATTGCTGAATCAAATGAAACTGATGTAAGGAAAGTTCCTTTAAAAGTTCGTAAAAAGTTCAAGTGGTGTTTTGTTGGGGGTTACTTTTAACATATTTTTCAAATAGACAAACTTTGATAACTGAAGATTCCGGATGTTTGTCTTTATTTCTGCATTCTTTATCTTCTCTCTATAATCTTTATTTTCAGACCATTTCCCTCTATTCTTTATTTTTTGTCCATTATTCTCTATTCTTTATATTTTAGCTTACAATTTTCATCTATTGTAAATTTTCTTGCCTTTTTTTCCTCTTTTCTGTAAACCCCATCCAGGCCTTCATAACTGATGAATTCATTTGTAATGTATGGTATGTCTATATTTATTGATTGCTCTACGTCCAGTGGCAAATATTTCATGCATGCTTAGGACGAGAAAAAATTAACAATACAATAAGTGGGTCAGCGAGAAATGGAATGTCACTGGAAAACAGTTATATTGGATATAGACAGATGTTTTTCCTTGCAACAGGCCACCTATGGGCTTCTCAAAGAGTTGTTGCAAGGGTTCTTAACGTGCATAGAGCGTGACACCCTCTCTTTAGGAGGCCAAATAGGTCTAGAAATCAGTTTCAAATTTGTGGACAGATTTGTTACTTTGATCCTATTCAAATTGTCTGAGTCATAAGGTTATTCTTCACTTCGCATATCAGTATCACTGGTGGCTTCTGGAAGTGGTATCTTGTTTTATTGTCCCTGACACAGTCGGAAGAGATGTTAAGTTTATACAAGTAAACATATGTAGGTAATGTGATTTCGGTCTGAGAGAAGAAAAGTCACTGTCCGTTTTATCTACCAGTGTTGCCAATGTCGCTTTATAGAAATAGTTCTTGATTGAATAATTTAATAGTGGTGCTGATGGATATATCTTCAGAGTATGCATGTTTTGTATCTCAGTTTTTGCTGATACTTGTAATTGTACGACACATATATAATAAATATATATTTCATGTCTCAATGATTGCTGATGTTTTCTAGGTGAGACTGAGACTACTTTAACACATATATAATAGTCTCCGAGTGAAATCATATTATTTGAAAATCGAAATAATGAATAAAGAAATCAATCAAAAATCAAAAGTCGAAGAAAACCGGAAAAGATCATGACCATAAGGAAAAAGACAATAAACAGCCCACATAGTACCTTTAAATACATAAAAAACCTAAAGATTGGCTACTGGGCGGTGATATCCTCGGGGACTAACAATTCGCCAGCAGAGGTATCGACCAAGTGGTAGTAATAACATTAACAGTAACAATTTTTCTCCGCCAGATGCGCATTTCGACAATATATAGTGATGCTCGTAGATTAAGTGATCATACATTAGCGGAAGTGTTAAATTATCGTGTCAAACCCTTAGACAAAATCAAATCCATATACCTTGTGTACCTGTGAATTGTCTACATCTAATTGACAGAAAATGACAGTTTGAAAAAAACCCCACATGATTTCAAGACAAAGGATACACAAGACTGTTAATGACCGAAACAACACAGACTGTTAATGACCGAAACAACACAAACATTTAAAAATTAAATGACACAAAACACAGCACTGAAAACTAACTCAAAAGTAAAACGAAAGGAAGGGTGAAGTCAGGTATGTGCGTTAGAAGGGTAAGCAGTCCTATTTCTGCTTATGACACCCTTCGATTTCCTCATGGCAATTTAGTTGATAAGTGTCACAATCGAAGAAAACTGAACGGATTGTGGGACTACGGCAATTGGAACATATCCGTGAACGTATTTTGAATGCGTTAATGATCATCTCTGCTAATGTCTTTGATAAATATACCCTGAAAATATTAGTGATCAATGGATGTTGCTGATTGTTTATTTCTTTGAAGACAACTGACTTAAAACATATTCACAGATTATCGCTACTCACCGACATCAAATGTCCTAATGATGTTCTTTTATAGTACTTCGACAAAAAAGCAAACGTTTTGGTGAAAAAACAAACCTGTTTGGACGATTAAGTGGTTTATGTAATAACTAACAGCCCTCATTATCAGACAGAGAAAAACAGATCTCTGTTTAAGTTGAAAATATTCTGTGGAAAAATTCATGACAGTAGAATACATTAAAAAACGACACACGGCAGATGTTGGAAAATTGACACCAAAATTAGGAGCTTTAAAGAAGCATTAGTTGACAAATGCATGTTCACTGCATGGCCCAAACTCTTAAATTTGATTTTTGACATACTAAAGCATATTTTCAAAAGTACAAAAGTTCCTCAGGAAACAAGAAACAATGACTAAAACCGTAAAAAGTATCAACATGTTTTGACTAGACAACATCTTAATATAACCAATCTACATGACCTTCGAAAATTGCCGAGATGCATGTGACCCTGATATAAATTTCAAACTGACGTGCAATAGTGTACAATGACGATTTTCTGTTCGATTTCATATCACTGGAAATGAACATAATGTACATCATCGTTTTACTTGTGACCTGTATAAGAATGATTTTTTTCTCTCGGATCGAAGTCAACAAAACCGGTTTCCCTGTTGCACCTTAGTTTCACGTTTCCAGCGGGACATTCTTTTCCAAAACTAAAATTGCCGAGCCCATATGAACTCATCTACATAAAAAGTTGCATGTGTATTGATCTAAATGAGGTCAAATTCCTGTCTTGCAAGCCAGTAATGTATCTGGGAAGTTTTATTACTTATTTTGACGAGATAAAATTCAATACCTGTTTAATTCCATTTTATAAATATTTGAAACAAAAATAAATTTATTCGAATCATTTCAATTGTACTGTCAAAATGGTAGGCATTTACCATTTAAACGTAAGGGGAAAATTGAAAACAAAGACTCGCGCACAGACATTGAAACAAAAGTTGTGCCGGACAAAAAGCTGCACCGGCTCTACATGTGGGAGTGAAAATATGAAAATACGCTCCTTTTGCATAAGAATAATTTAGGACATACGTGACGAATATATTGCTGACTCATTGTTCCCAGTTTTAATGTACAGAGGTAGTAAAACACAGAGGAATTAAACACTTATCCAAAAGCAATAAATCGATGAACACATTGATGACAATCAAATATGTTTTACTTCGTTACTTTGCAATCCAACTGTCGCAGTTGTTTGTTCTACATATCCAAATCATTTATTTTCAAACATTGTATTATTATCATATATCATCCTAGAGTTATAAATCCCGCTACAAGTAATTGAATCGATGCTGTCACTTAGGTGACTTAGAGTGATATGCGGAGCGTATTCTAAATATTAAGAGGTTTTGGCATGTCTGGACCACCGTGTATGAAATAGCTTACTGATTTACGATTATTAACTAACTCTATGAAAATGACTATATTGCATTAACTAGTACAACATGAAGGATTTTGACCTAAATCATTTATGTCGCTGTCATTATTGTAGTGTAACTTAATCACCCGTACTTCATGTATCCAATACATAAAAGTCGTTTAGTTTTCGACTTTAATGAACTCCAGGTAAAAATTACCTTTTTAAGATCGACAAAATTTGCCTTATCGTTTCTTTTAAGTGTGGTAGCAGAAATCTCGTTTTAGTTTTTTTTGTCAATTCAATTCTGCTTTGCAATTTATTAACTCGCTTCAAATATTTAAGTCGCATACACAAAACGAATCAATCACATTTTATGGTGACCGGATGCGGCCATTCCGGGTTTTCTCTTTTTTATTTTATTAGCTAAAAAAAAAAACCCCGAAAAACCCAAAACCCAAAAATGAAAAATTATTTTCATTTTGATATTTGATTGTCGCGTATTCGCTCACACCCGTCACAATATAGTACACTTATATGGTATTTCCGGCGACTTTGAATTCAATATAACTTGAAAGTCATCTGTTAAGCAATCACAGACATTCTTGTTGAATCATTTTCAAAAGTTATGATTTTTAATTGTTTCATGGGGAAAGGTGTCATATGAAAATCAGTTTATTGCCAAAGTTCACGTATAATAGAAAAAACGTATATTACCTAATACTTCGGTGCGCACAAATGTGTTTCTGGGATAACTGTCCTTTAGAGTATGATCTAGACCAAGAGGCTGGGAAGTTAATTACATAAAAAGAAGTTCCCAATAAACAGTACAGCTAATGCCGTTTAAAATCAATATATATTAAAGAAGTTGTAGAAAATGAAAGGATATGGAGTAAATGTACATGGGACAAAATCGCACACAATACATAGAAAACATAGAAAATTATCAATGAACAGGTAGTATAGATATTGGCATGCTAATATAATAAATGAATGAAAAAGATATCACAACGCATTATGCCCGTCTTAGAATTTCCATCAGCAGCGGAGACGATCAAATGGAAGTTGATTAAATACGTCATACCGATTTCAAAGCGCAAAACATGCACTTGTGTTTGAAATAACCTTAAATCGTTACGCGCAAGACAAAAAAAAAAAAAAAAACCTAATAAAACAAAGATGTGCCAAGCCAAAAAAAAAAATAATAAAAAAAAAAAAAAATGGATAATATGTAAGACAGCTTAGGCCAGAGCATCGAATGGCTCTACGAATTTAGCTTACCTCTACATTGATCGTGATTGTCATTGGCTATCAATGGCAATGTATTTACAAATAAAAATGTGATGCAAGCCCTTATTATACATGTCAGGACGAGGATAACAGTGAAAATAGTTTTACCAAAACGGTTTAGTCTGAATGAATGTAAGAACTGAGGCTAAAATGTTTATGAGCTAAATTATAAAGTAGGTTAGTAGGCATAAAAGATTCGAATCATACTTCCATTTATGATCAAATACCTAAATCAAAGTTCTGCTATTCTCAAGTTTGGTGATAAAAGTGGTTTATCATTGACTTCTCTTTAATAGCTAGATATTTTTGCATGCACACTGAATCGTGTTTTAAGTGGAGTGTTTAGAATAATAATGAGAGAAAATTGCTCTCACTGTATTTTTCATTATATTGCTATCATACCTATACATGTATCATCCTATATTAAGTTCAAATTATGTACAGGTACATTGAATTAAAAGAGTTGATCACGATTCAAATAATTATATAAAATCATTTTTTCAAACTTAAAACACACCAAAGTCTGAGCTTTGAATTACCTTGCTAATTTGCGAACGCTGTACCATCAAGATATTTACCAAAAAAAAGTTAGACTAAAATTTTTACTACATGGCAGATTTAGATATTTTCCCAACAGGAATATGATTCTGAAGGTTTTCAATATTTCGAAACCTAAAAGTAGGAGTTCGGAGAGTATGAAATTTGACAAGAAATTCAACAGTAAGAAAAAATTCAAGGTTAGGGAGCATTTTATTGTATTGTAAATATCTATCACAAAGAAAATAATAAAAGGAAGGTGTTGAGGTATATATGCCGCTATCGCCTATGGTTAACAGACATATCTAAAGTTGACCCACGATGAACGTTCAATGAGCCCTTTAGTCCATTGTTGATCCGATTATTTGAGATAAACATAATTACAAAAGCATACATAAGATTTAAATAAATTATAGATCAAAATATAAATATATCAAAAGAGCTTAAGTAAACTATGACCTTTTTATCTATATAAAAAAAGGTTATGGCTTAAAATATTTTTTCATCATAGTTTATTTAGTTGCATTTATGGCATATCGATGATCACTTTATTCATCATATGAAAGAGTTTAAAATAAATAAATCCTAAGGATATTATAGATACAAGAGATACAGTGTATTGATTTCAAATCCGAATATTTATTTTTGTCAAAATATCAAAATAAGAGAATGTAACGGCGCGGGACGTTTTTGAATACTGCCACAACACGATATAACTTGGTAGGGGATCTATTAAACTTTTCCTTTCTTGTAATGTTTTGTACGAAGACAGGATTTTAAAATATTTAAAACGTTTTTTCTTACGGAAAAATAAATGCAGACAATTAATCAATAACAAAGTAAGCGATTATATTTTAGAGACAACTGAAAAATGCATACATCACTATTATACAATGTGGACCAGTTATCAAATTTAAGAGGTTTATCTATTAGTTTTGAGGGTAATTTCCAATACAGTTAAGTCCTAAATATTAAACAATCAAATGCTTGTCCTATATGAGACTGACTCTTTATTTTCGGAAAATTCTGTCTGTACATAATTTCCTTTTTCAAAAACTATTAGTTAAACTATATCGAAGCAAATTTCTGTTCAATTTAAGAAATTATCAAAATTGCAAAATGAAGGAATCGACATCTTGATTATAAACACAAAAAAGTGTTTATATGTGTGTGGGAGGGAGGTTTTACATGCATATATACAGTATAACTTCCAAATGGTGACGAAGTCAGAAGCGAATTTTAAAATTGGGAAATTTTTCAGATAAAATAAACAGGATTTGCACGAATATTGGTAGATTAATTTTCTCGTATATTCATTCAACGATAAATATTTCCTCTTTCATTAATTATGCTCTGCAGGGGCTGTCTATAGAACATAAATTTGGTCTTTTTCAATATTTACCGTTTAAATGTACCTTCTGGAAAATTTCTTTCTTATTATGTTAAAAAAGGAAAGGGTTAATTTTTGTCTTAAGTTATTAATTTTTTTTGTAGTTTTCAATTGCTGAAAAGCAATTAAAAAACGAAATAAAGACTGTTTTCTTTGATATTCTTTCCATTCTAAGAATTTCTAAACAAAATGCAAAATGAAGGAATCGCGACTAATTTTGCACACTTATTGTGAAATTTCCACCCCAGAAGATATGTATGATGAATGAAGCCTTGTCAACCATTTATTGGGATATAAAAGAGAATTATTACCATCTTAAGAAATGAACGACAAGAGGAGGTAACAATTATTTCATCTAGATGGAAACTTTATTAAGTATGTATGTAAACAAGATGAAGATATAGGTGGTTTAGTACCCATAATTTTATAATCTCGTAGTTTTTCTTAAAGTGTTTTAATTTGTTCATTTTTTGTTTTATATGATCATCTTTTTTGAAATCTCTCTGGTGAAGTTGCCTTTTCCCAGATTTAAAATTACAGAACGTTTCATTAAAGTCCACTAAATAGCCACCATGATGAGTTGGGGACGAAGGACTGGAGGTCAACGCGATCACTGAATGTTCACATACCTGTCATTTTCTTTCGGGGTTTAATTCGTTTAACTCAAAAGCTGCAAACCAAAAAGCAATGCAGCTTGAATGTACATGTATATCATAGATAAATACATGCAACTAGTTACAAAACATTCTCAATGTAATTGGAAGCAAGACTACACAATTGACACGATAAAGCAATTAAGATCCAGAAACAATCAAAGATCTACCTCCCATTTGTTTTAATCCTGGTATCTATGATGTGTTTATTTAAAACCAATTCTTCAAGATAAGACATGACAGACGACAACTACTGACGAGGTTCCTGACTTAGAACAGGCACATAAAATGTGACGGGTTTAAACTAGTCTATATCTTTTATACTGATGCGACAATACGAATTCAGAATTACGCGATCGATCTAATAAAGACCAACACGTATGAAATATATTAAATGAATGTCATTTTCTTACTTCGTACTTTATTTGGCCTTTTTTTTTGCATTCCATCGTCACTGATGAGTCTTTTGTAGACAAAACGCGCATCTGGCGTACAAAATTTCAATTCTGGTATCTATGAAGAGTTTATTTACAACCACTGGGTAGATTACACTGCTGGTGGAGTTTTTCTCCCCGATGGTATCACCAGCCCAGTAGTCAGCACTTTTGTGTTGACATGATTTATCAATGATATTGTCATAATTATAAATTAACTGTATACAAAACTTTGAATTTTCGAAATACTAAGCTTTTCTACCCCAGAAATGGATTACCTTAGGTGTATTTGGCAAAACTTTTATGAATTTTGGGTCCTCAATACTCTTCAACTTCGTACTTTATTTGGCCTTTTTCATTTGTTTTGATTCGAGCGTCACTGATGAGTCTGGCGTACAAAATTTCAATCCTGGTATCTATGATAAGTTTGTATTTCTTCTTCACATTTGTTTTAATCCTGGTATCTATGATGGGTTTATTGAAAAAGTCTTCAAGTTAAGATATGACAGACGACAACTTCTGACGAGGCTCCTGACTAAGGACAGGCACATAAAATGTGTCGGGTTTAAACTAGTCTATATTTTTCATACTAATGCGACAATACGAATTCCTAATTACATAATCGATCTAATAAAGACCAACACGTATGAGATATATTAAATGAATGTCATTTCCTGAAAGCTTTTCAAATATCATTCTGACATTTTGAACAAATAATGTTTGTTTTTGTGTAACATATTGATCATAATGATTTTTGAAGATTGTTTTTAGTTCTTTATGATTTTCGCGCCTATAAATAAACTTTGGTTTCTAATAAACTCTTTAGACTGTCACGCAATAAATTATATGTTTCAAAATGAATAAACAATTTTGTTCAATTCCTTTGATCACTGATAATCATTAAAGATTTACTATGAAACATTCAAACCAAACAAATATAAGAATGGGGAAAAAGAAAGAATTTAGAATTTTCAATAGCTGTATATTGTAATCTTCAATGCCAAATTTATAAAGGAGTGCTAACACATTAGCCCGAACAAAAAAAAAAAAAAAAAAACTGTAAAAAGATTAACGCATACAAGACATTAACTGTAAAGTTTAACCAAATTCATTTCACCTTTCATTTCCTCCCGAATGATCCCCATGCATCCCAATGAAACAAATGGCTCACTTTTCATTGTGGATTATCTTCTTTACTCGCAAGGAGAAGACGCCATCCGTTGGAAATTACGAAAACAAAATGTGTAAAATAATCACAGCCATTAGTTTTAGCTTGCTCTTTATGCTTGATGATGTACTTTCTAGGAAAAGTAAATTCATCCAAATGAACTAGAAATTAAGGATCATACTGGGACCCTCCCTACCTTCTGCTTTATTCTCGGAAAGACACATACAAATAGACACTGGATAACGTTTAAAATGCGAGTTTAGTTTCAAACGTATGGTTTGTGTCTTTGTATCAGTAACAAAGTATCTGCATCACTTGCCTATGCTGCTTTTATAGCACAGTAGGTTCTCTTCTTAATACACTATGTTGACTACGATGATTTCCTGATGAAGCAAACTCTTTGTAATAATTATTCCTCATCCAGGGTAATTTTGAGCCATAAACTGTTTGACAGTCCGTATTTTCACATCCCATAGGTCCAGAAATTATTGTAGTGTTTTCCGACAACATATTTTACGCTCGAACTTTTCAATTAATTTTATAGAAAAATTAGATGAAATGCATATGAATTTTGTTTAACCTCTTGATAAATAGATGTCACCCAAATGGATTGAAATTCTACTTTGGACCAAATTTTGGGGACTTTTGTGACATTTTCACTCTCCTTTTTGCAATATTTTGAATCAAACAAATGCAGATTGTTGCTATGATTACACAACTAAAGAGATTACATTTCACCATTTTAACTACTAGTATTTGAAATCAAATCTATTGAAAAATTGTTTCTATACATATGCACATGCATGACAAAATCAGTAAGCCTTATTTGTTAGAAAGCAAGGGACAGAAGGTGGTTAAAATTACGAGTGTCATGTTTATTTTTTTTTCCAACTGTATATTGCTACCTTTGATATTTTGCAAACCAAAAACGTGAAAATGATAAATCCGGTCATCCTATGCACGGAACAGATGCACATTTTTCCGACGACTTTGAATTCAAGCAGAATAACCTGAATGTCATCTGTTGCGCAATCAATGACATTCTTGTTAAAACTAGATCAATTTTATGATTTTAATTGTTTCATGGTGTAATGTGTCATATACATATCCGTTTATATTAAAACTCATGCATAATAAATAATATAGTTTGATCTAGACCAAAAAGTTGGGAAGTTAAATACATAATTTTGTTTACCAATAAACAGTACACTTTAAACCGTTTAAGGTCAACATTGAATAAGGAAGATGCAGTCTAAGTGTTATATGATGAATGATTGAAAACATACTATCACAACGCAAAATGTCCGTAACGAAAAACAAGACAGTTGATTCCTGTGTGTACTTAATAATTTCCCCAACAGCGGAGACGATGATCAAATGGAAGGTGAATAATCTTTCTACTCAAAATACATTTAGCAACACAGCTTCTGACTGAAAATAAAGTAAAACAAAACATCGATTTACCTTTCAAGTTTGTGATTTCTTAATCATCAATCATTTGGGTATTTATAAATACTACAGTCATGTTGGTCACATTTCAGAGAGCTACAGTGTTTGCAAACTTTGAGGGTAAGGGGCAAAATTCAAAATCACAATTTTAACAATTTTTTGCACATGGTCTACTTGAAAAATGCATACAACGCACAAAAGTGACGAGTTGTTGAATCTGATGGCATAATTGATTACATATAAACAGAAACGAACATTTCCTTCACCAAAAATTAAAACAAAATTGGGAGGGGCTTTAGTTTTACCCCAATGTTTTTTTTATCAATTGGTCAATTCAATATACTTTAAACAAGAATGCTATTAATTTCACATCATTTTGAGCATTTTCTACAAAGATATGAGTCCTCAAAATTTGACCGCCATTAATCTCGATGGCAGTGTTGCAAAACTTTCTTGAGTAGTATACATCAGACCGATTTCATAGTGCTCAACATACACGTGTATGTAAGAACCTTCAACCATTATGTTCAAGAAAAAATATGAATAAATAGGGATTTGCCAAGTAAAATTATTTAGAATAAATAGTATACAGCATTGGCAATAGCAACGAACGGCTCTTTCAGATTGGCTGACCGCTACCTTGATCGTAATTGTCATTGGCTACCGAATAAAACTCATCAAAGATATCAGGCTTTTAAGTTTGTACACCAGACACATGTTTCGTTTACAAAAGACCCTTCAGTGACGCTCGAATAAAAACATTTGAAAGCAACGTCTTTTGAAAATGATAAAAACGTAAAACGGGCCTTTCTTAAATGTTAAAAAAGATATCTATTATTAATCAAAAACGAATTGGCTTTTTTGCTTTTATTTTTGCTTTATGGAATGGGAGTGTTATTGAAAATTGATATCTGTTTAACGATAATGAATTGGTATTGGAAAATTTTACCCACATATCAGGATAAGGACATATGTTCAGATATTTTTACTCAAACGGTTCAGTCTTAATAAATTTATGTTATGACACTAGCAGGACCATGCGTTTGATCATAAAATAAGGTAGTTATCCTAATCACATGCATTTCTATTTTTTTTTATTTTAAACAAATACTTTCAAATTATTTAAGTCCTGATATTCTCCAGCTTTAAGATTAAAGGAATTTATCAAGTTTACACCTCCTAACTCGACATTTTTGCACTTTTGATAGTGTGATAAAATGTGTCTTTTAAAATGATAATAAACAACAAATTTTCTATAATATCTGAAAAACCGCTGTTAGTGTATTTGGGAATTCCTACATCAATCTTCTTTGTTGACATAGTTGTTTGTTTTTATAGTGATTAAGGTAATAGCACAATTTTTAATATTCTTACCTACTATGTCCGTTTGTTTTGCTCACACATTTTTGTCAATATAATGGTATTTTACGCGACTGTCATACAATTGAGAAGTTTAGCTAGCTATAAAACCAGGTATGATACACCATTTACTGCCTGAGGATGTCAGTACCAAGTCAGGAATATGAGAGTTGTTATCCATTTGTTTGATGTGTTTGAGCTTTTGATTTTGTCATTTGTTAAGGGACTTTTTTTAACTTTCCTTCGAGTTCGGTATTTTTGTTATTTTACTTTTTCCTATATATTTTTAAACAAGATTATGGAAGTCAAATGTCTAAATTTAGTACACGTACCTGGGATTAAAAAGGTTGATAACTTTTCGAATAATTATATGGAAAAGAAATATTCGAACTCAGAACACACACAACTTCTCAGCTTATATCTCTTTGGAAATATACGTAGGGTTTACCATTAATTTGTTGAATTTAACTACATTTTTTTTACTTTCATGGCAAATTTATATATTTATACCACAGGTATATGATTGTAAAGCTTTTCAATAGGTTGAAATCGCATAAAAGTTGGAATTCGAGAGCATGACATATAACAATAATTCCAATAGTACGAAAATATTTCAAGGTTGCGGCACAGATCTTATTAAACTGTTCCACCCAAAAATATTGTGTTAGTAATAACACAATAAAATCGGTTTTATTATTACAAAGAAACCTTTATATTGTAACTATCTAGAAAAAAAAAATAATAATAGAAGGGAATTTGGGGTATGGGGGGTCCCTATGCCATACAACTCGTATGGTTAACAGACATATGCAATTATTATAATACATCAGTAATGAACCCTTGTTCATCAGAATCATGCGAATTATTTGAGAGGATATTAATACAAAATTACAATGCAATCAATAAATCGCTCACAAGGAAGGAATTGTATTTAATTCGATATTTTATTTGAGAGATAACTGAAATATGCATTCATTTCTTTATACAACCTGGCCCAGTTATTAGATTTGAAGTATTTATCTTATAGATGTGATGGGCATTTCCGATATAGATATGTCCTACATTATGCACAATCAAATGTTTGTTCTTCGTGTAGCCTTTAGTTTTTAAGTACTTTAAATTTTCGAAAAAAATATGTATTTATTTTTTTATAATTTGCTTATTCAAAACTATTTTAATCAAAATATTATATTATTAAATTCAGAATTTCCCCATCATGCATGGAATTTATAAATGGTAAAGACGGATATATTTATTTTATTTTTGATTATTTTCTTGAAATCCACAATAGATAGAAAGAAACTTGTAATTGTAAAAATGATTTACTAATTGGTCAAATGGTTAAAGTCGTCAGATATAGGAGTTATTGTCCTTAATTGACGATTTTTACGCTTTTGCGCGTTTTGGGAAATGACTTTAGAAGATTGAATGAAAGTGTAATCAGTAAAAATGATCAGCTGGACCCATCAATAAATAGGTTAACAAAAGCAAAATTGTCAGTCCAATTCTTACAGGGGTGACTGCCATTGAATGGCGATTTTAACCCCTGTTTGTGTTTTTGTCAAAAACCTACAGTAGATAGAGTGAAATGATCAGCAATACAAAATGAAAAAGAAAAATATTTTAGTCATGAAATATATTCTAGTCTATAATGTTTGAGAGAGGCCATTGTTGAAGAGGCAAATAGATCAAGGTGAGCGACACAGGGTCTTTAGAATTTCTAGTTAATATAATATTTCATTTCATAGATTTCTTTTTCGATTAATGATGTCCAGCTTATATAACTTTAATTTGGTCTTTTCTGTTTTTATTTTTTACATGTATAGTCTGAAAATTACTTTCTTATACTGTTTTAAAAAGAATAGGTGTCATTTTGTCATTAAATATTGGTTTTCAATCGTTGAATTGCAATCTTACAACGGAACAAAGAACATTTTCGGAACGGAAATCCACATGCGAATTTAAAAAAAAAAAAACCACATGAAAAAAGATGTACCAAAAGGGCACGAAAAGGTCGAAGAAAGATATATTACACTATTGCCCAAAGAAAAAAACCGAAAATTTAAAGAACAATTCACAAAACACTACAAAGAAAACTAAAATTACCACACGAACACAGCCCAAATCTATGAAGGGTCGTTCTGGTCATAATTCATTTTGTTACACGTTCGCTAGAGGTACGCGTAACAGGTCGTTCACGTACCCTAGAGGTACACGTAACACCTTGTTCACGTACCCTAGAGGTACACGTAACACTTTGTTCACGTACCCTAACGGTGCGCGTAACACTTTGTTCACGTACCCTGGAGGTACGAGTAACTGTTTGTTCACGTACCCTGGAGGAACGCGTAACTGTTTGTTCGGGCAGTTAACTGCAACAGAAAACCTCTCATCCTTTTCCCTGAATAATAGATTATCTGTGTCAACATCATTTCATTATCCCCCCAACCTAAAACTACTTGCAACAGAAGAATTTGTTTGTGTCAAAGGAAAAGTAAAGATATTTTTCCTGTTTATAGTGCCTGTTAACCTTAAAGCTTTCAAGATAATATACAATAAACTTGAAACTGAAATTAAGGAAGACGAAACAATGGAACATGTATTGATTGAATCCAATTTCAATTTAACTGAAACAGACCATGTTTTTACTGTGTCGATGGTATAAACAACTTCAATTTTATACCGGTGAAGAATGCATTTAGTAAAGAAAAACGTAAATCACACTTTAAAATTACATAAAAGTGCGATAACATCACAGCAGGGTAAATCCTTGGCATATTCTTGATACATGTTCTCAGGGAAGATGACACGGCAATTTACATAGCAAGAAAAAAGATTACAGACAAGACATCATGATGCTGTATAAATGTTTTTTGAATGACGCAACGAATGACGCAGTCTACAAATTAAAAATAAATTACATTTTTAGTGAAACGAAGTAATTGATTATCAGGTTTCAATAAATTTTAGTTTTATAATTGATACTTTGATTATACCCAAATCTCTGAAGATTTCAACAGAATATCAAAATAGTTAAAATGAGATAAAAATTTAAGGTTATCAAAGGGAAACACTGATGTTATTGCGAAAACTAAGTACTTCTTGGTAAATAAAAACACTTGTCCAATTTATGTTCAGAATTGTCCTGTTGGTTTGTGTTTTCCTTACGAATCGGATGTTGTACACGTTTTCAGTGGTAGTCGTTAATATCTTGATATCTCTGAAATATTTGCTATTAAACGTTCAAAAACAATCATCGATTAAAATATCTGATCTTTCAACCGATCAAATGTCTAGCATATGCCTTTTCATGCAGTCAATTGATGTTTAACCACCAACAATCAATGATTGAATCAACCATTCCATGAATCAATCAACCATTCCATGAATCAATCAACCAATTCTTGAATCAATTAACCAATTCATCTATCAATCAACGATTCCATGAATCAATCAATCGTTCCATGAATCAATCAATCGTTCCATGAATCAATCAACCAATTCATGAATCAATCATCCAATGTAAAATTATCAATTATACCATCTAAATAAAGAAAATCCAAATAAATATTAGATGTATGAATAATTTGGTCCATGCCTTCGTTTTCTCTGTTATATTCTTACACATGTTTTTCCACCGGTGCCTATTGTTGACAAGTGTAACGTTCTAAGGAAACCAAACAGAACTTATTCTTAAATTCCAGCAGTTGAATATAAATGTGTTTGCCAAAAGGTTGAAACAAACAGCAGTCGATGTCATGCATGTAACACTATACTAAAAGGCTAACAAAATTGTTTCCGAAGAATTACACTCAACTATATTATTTTTATAACAATATTAGAATATATTAAAGAAATGAAGTGCACAACGAAACATCTTATATAAATAAGGGAAATGTGGTATCATTTAAAGCAATGTCAAAAGACAAATTAACATCAATGGTTTTATCGAGACTATAAATTTGGAGTTGCTTAAAAAAACGAGACCCTAACTCATACATACATTTTACAACATCTTAAGTTTATGGAATATATATTAGAATTTCCATAAATTTGTCTTTTGCAAGGGTATTATTATAGTAATACGTTATTTAAATCAAGTAACATTAAAACATAAGCGATACTGTGTCACCGTAAAAAAAACCTGTAAATTTTAATTATTCTTCAGCATGAAAGCACGAAAACCATTATGATGTTAAAATGGATGCAAAATTAAATTAACTACTATTTACCTGTCCATTATAATGGACCGACTAGGTGGTCAAGTGATGGCACGCTTAATCGAGAGTTGGAGGTCGCGGGTCAAACTCAATTCTTATTTTTCAAATTGATATTTACTGCTACTCGAAATGAAGTTAAAACAAACGAAGAATGAAGATTCGAGTCAGAACAATGTGTCTTTTGCGGTTCATGCGTATTTCTGACGACTGTCACCATGTGAACTAGCACCTAACAACCCACCTTAGCGTGGCGGCCTAGTACAACGCATGGAAAAGCCAGGGATTATATGCATATCACATTAGCATGTTCCCGTATTGCAAGGCTTCAAATATAATTCTCAGGCCACGATGGTCAAATCTTCTTGTATTTTTTTGCACGATGCAATTGGAGATGACTGTATTTTAAAAGTTTCCAAATTCATTTGCTACATCCTTTATTATTTTATAACCCTGTAGTCAATAGGATTTTTTCCCTGCTCACATATGAAACATGACTTGTATATAGAAAAACTATAATTAGCAAAAATAAGGCAAAAATATGTTTAATCTGTTATTCTATACCCAAATAATAGGTATTACTTCTAGATACACCAATAACACGTATCACAACGTTTCTGATAGAATGGTTTACTAATGTATGAATCAAATTTGCTCGAAATAAACAAGTATAATCAATGTCAAACCGTATTCTCAAAATCTGTTTGATCTTAATTTAATTGATAGGTAAATCAATTGTAATCCCTGTAATGGTATTTATTGTGTTTACTCTCTAATAAATATTATTTGTAACTATTGAGTCAGTGTTATTTAATATATATTAATTTTACTAATAGGTATTTGTACTGTATTCCTGTCACGTAGTGTTGTCATTTTAGCGGTATTTTTAACATTGCCATATAAGCGGGATGTTTGGCTATCCATAAAAACAGGTTCAACCCACCAATTTTTCTTAAAATGTCCTGTACCCAAGTCAGGAATATGGCAGTTGTTATTTACAGACCGTTTCTATTTATGTTGGCGTTTGCTTTTGTTGTAGTTCAGTGTTTCTGTTGTTTGTTGTTTTCCTCTTATAATTGATGTGTTTCCCTCGATTTTAGTTTGTTACCCGGATTTGTTTTTGTTTAATCGAATTATGACTATTGAACAGCGGTATACTACTGTTGCATTTATTTAGGTATAGGACATATGAAAAAGAAATATCATTGTTTGTCATATTTGATGCAGTCTGCTGAAATATTTGTATATGGCATTGCAAAATCTGCAAATATTTGTATATGGCATTGCATTCAAGACTTTCATTTTTTTACTAGTATCTAATATTCACTCGAAGTAGCACTCTGGATAAAAGGCCGAAACAGTCCCTCACTTAAAGCTTTCATATGCTTTAAAGGGTGGATTTAAACTTGTTAATTTCTATAGCCATTCCTGAACAAGACACCATATTTAAATGCTGTATTTGTGCGATATTAACGGTCAATCCGATTGCCCAACCTTCTCCTTTTATAAGTATGTAATTCTAGTCATGGGCTTGACCTACATTTACGATTTTCAAATTACGTTTGCAACACTTGAACTGTATATTTGAATCGCATAATATCGCACACGGGTACTAGAAGACATAATTAGCATGGAAACATGCAAAGAACCATTGAATAAGCAGTATAATGAAATCTATATACACCCAGAAGGAACATTCTCTTAATGATCTCACATCAAATTGTCCAATCAATTTTTGATGTTACAGACCAGTTGTGGTTAAGTGGACTCGATTTTCTCTTATTACTCCATTCTTTGAATGTTACATAGTTCTCACCAGGGTATCGTTCTCAGTAAAAATTATGTCAGGATCTTTGTTAAAGAATGAGAAGTACACCTACTGCAACCTCATGGGAATGTCTTGTTCATGATGCATAAGAGCATCTAAAAAGAATCTGCTGTTCATGAAATACTATGTTTCCTTGATTGAACACTTGTTCAATTACTGTTTTTTAACCAATCACATAAGGTTCTCAACGATCTCATTTCTATAGACCTAAAACAAAACTACTCTTTGTTCTGCTAAAATATGTTTGCCCAGTTCCAATGTTCTGATTTGACAAAAGCAAAAAACGATTGATCACAAGTGATAATTGATACATGTCTCGGAAAACAATTAACACATTGATGGATTGTATTCATGGAATGACGAATTGTAGTGACAGATTTGATCTCTTCCTAGAACATTGGTCAATGCGCACTGATATATCAAGGCGGACGATCATTTGTCTTGGCTCTACGCGCGTGGAATGATGTCCAGACATACTTAATGTTTTCATTATCATCTGCTTCAAGCCATCTCTGTTATCATTTTGTTAACTTATGTATACCATATAAAGATAAAGTTGCACAACTGACTTATTATACCAGGTTGGCATATATTTATTTCTGGTTAGACAATTGACAGAGTGCATGTCCATAAAACGGTTATTATCAGATGTAAGTATGAAACGCATTGTTTTATTTGGTTAATGTTAAGGATATATCTTATTCTATAGTAATATAATTATATACTAAGTTATAACAATAATACGAACAGTTATGCTGGCGCATAATATAATGGTTAAAGTACCTGAGAATATAAAGGAAACGCATATATTTCAAAGCATTAGGTTATGACGAATTTGCCAAGTTAGACTAAAAAAATGCTGATAATATTGAAATTTTCGTACTATGTTATGATTCTTTAGCGGTAGTTGAATTCTTGTTGTTGTCAATATTGTCCACGGCTGCTGTTGTAAAATTTCTAGTTTGGTCCATAGATTAAATTGTTCGAAGCACCCAGCACTACAAACATGCCAAATTTGAACTTATATAAGTGATATTTGTTGATTTTGATATTTTGAGAGGGCCATCTTTGAAAAAGCCACCAGATTGAAATTTCAAGTAGGGTCCAAAGCTAATATTGTTCGAAACACCCAGCACTACTATCATGCCAAATTTGACCTTAAATTTTATCTTATATAAGTGATGTATGTTGATTTTGATATTTTTTGGCGGCCATCTTGGAAAAAGCCGCCATATTGAAATTGTAAGGTGGGTTCATAGCTTATATTGTTTGAAACACCCAGAACTACTACCTTGCCAATTTTGATGCTCTTATGATCAAGCCCATAATTTTGTCACCGATCTGCAGGACCATTACCTTAAAGTGATATTTATTACTTATTTTACGAACTTTCATATTCGTGTTGAAAATTTCGCCAATCTATATCTTGAATTCTGGTGACGGAGTAATCGTTCTTTGAAAACATAATCTCTTGACTTTTTATTTTTAGAATGTATGTGCTCGTTGTAAAGTTGTAAATTATTATTTCTGAATTGCATGATAAGGAATTATCCTATGGTGAAACTTAAAGGGGCATTATCTACGAGTTAGAGAAAAATTTGAAATACGATTCTTATTTTTTTTGAAGTGTTAATAAAAGTGGAATTGATAAAATAATTGGGTTTCATTATTATCCAGAACTAGAAATTATAGAAAGAACAGACACGGCTTCCTCCGCCTCATGTTTAAACTTATACCTCGAATTTGACATAAGTGGTCATCTCAGTACCAGAATCTATGACTAAAGAGACGATTTTAGTTTTGAAATTATCAATTTCCCCAAAAAATCCAATTGCACGTGGTCACTATCTATCTTTATTTATATTTATGTTTATATCGAGTTATATGACCGTCGGAAGTTTTCGAAGGTCATCTCGATAGTTAATTAGATGGTTTCTAGACTAAAATCTACACGAATTGCTAATATATATTATCGCGTCAATGCATTGTTAATTGTTTATTTCAGACTTTTTGTAACTTGGATATACCTTTTGGTATGTTATACATCAAATATAAAAATTTGAGTAAAATCGGTGAACATGAATTTGACAGCTAATAACCCTTTAAAGGTGTTATTATTGTTTTACTTTGTTTTCACGGCTATTAATTCCGCGAAATGATTTTCATAGTGGGAAATGGGGCGTGATCTACGTTTTCAAATAACGGCTATATAAAAAAGAACGGTAAGCAAAGTTTAGATTGCCCAGAGCTCGGACGTAAAAGTTTGAGCTCCTCACCTCTTTGGAAAATTGGGTTAAAGTTTAGACAACAGAATAAATATAAGATTAAAGATTATTGATACATAATTATTTCCTATATTCTTAAATATTTTTAAGTCATAAAGCGATGAAGTTCGCGACTTGAAAATAAACGGAATCTAGCTTTATTATTGAACTATTTTTGAGTTCGGGAATTTGTCCTTAGCTGAAATTGTTATTACTGTTATTTATATATAGTTAATATTTAATACCGAGTTGGGCAAAATTCACTGACACACAGGTTAGTTGTTTTTATTTTGTATTATGTCAGCTGTACTAGTTTATTTGTTTAATTTTAGTAAATGTCATTGTGAATAAATTATATTGATTTTGTACTTCGATTTCGTAAATAATTTGCCATCAGATTCTTTTCTTAAGGACGTTCGCTCCTCTATTTCAAAGTTACTAGCCTTTTAAAAGACTGTTGTAAATTGATAGTATATAAATAAAGGAACATAAAAAGCAGAAAAAAATGAAAGATCCGTGTCCTTGTTTTTTGAGATATACTCAATTGAAAATTTAGTGGGAAAGGATTCTCTCTAGATGTTTCATACATTTAACATTGGCACCTTTTTCTTTCAAAAACTATGAAAAAATAACAATAATTTTATAAGATTTAAAAAATGGCTTCTTTAACTAAATGTAATGAAATTATGAAAAGTAAAAGTAGGGGTTAGCGGGCAATTTTTTTTTATTGGCTTTACATGGATAAAACTATAGGATTCCGAATATCTGACAAAATGTCAAAAAGAAGAATAGCGAACATCCTTAAACTATTCCAATCGATAATTTTCACGACATAAACTATAAAATATATTGGGTAACAGAATGCGATCTTATGCTACAGATGAAGTGGCTTGAATTTTTTGGCGAAAAAAATACTTTAGGCAATGCAAGTCTAATTAAAATTGAAAATGTCTCTTTTTCCAATAAAGCATTTAATTGAAATGGAATGGAATAATAAAACAAATAAATGAAATAAATTGCATTTATAGATGTTTTTTTTTTTAAATTATCGAAATAGTAACATTTGCGCCATAATTGCATACGATAAGCCAATTCGTAGATAAAATTTTATTTTAATTTACACTATACAATTGGAAGATGTTTTTGGAAAAAAATACCAAAAATTTAAATGAAAGCATGTGGCGACACCATTTCAATAAAACATCAGCCAAAACAGCTTATACTTCCCGACAGAAAAGTTTCAAAGAATCTCAAAATTAACAATTACAATCATACTATCAATATCATTAAATAAAACGAAGTTGTCAATACTGCAACTGCTTGTATTTTCTGAAATTCTTTTATTATGTTTTCGTCTAACAACACTACCTTATATATATATCATCTCTTCTGAAAGCAACAATACTCCAATTTATTCAATAAAGTATTGTTTCAACATTTTAGTATACTATAATTTGTTAAAGAAGGATTTTAAACATAAAAGTGAAAACATTTTAGTTTAAAATAGCACATTTTGTTGTCAGCATCAACAAAAGGTGCCAATATTTTCATTTTGTTGGAATATTTTAAGACGGCAATAAAATTCTGTTCTTTTGGTACCTCAGGATGAATAGTTTTACACAAATTGAGAGCTCCTCTATAAGTCTACGGTTACTGATATTTATGTCGATAGCAATAAAAAGTGACAATATATTTTTTTTAATTAATATTCTTGTACTGGCCTGATAATTGAGTACTTTTTGTACCTCTAGATGGATTGTCAGATATAAAAGTGAAGGATTCAAGGTCTACACAAATTGCTATATTTGTTGTATTCATCTATATATGGTGCCAATATTTTCCTTTTTCCTGATTATGCTGTACCGTCATCAAAATTAATTCTTTTGGTACCTGAAGATGGATAGTTTTACAAAAATTGAGAGCTCCATAAGTCTACAATTACTTATACATATGTAGATAACAACAAAAAGTGACAATATTTCTTTTTTTTTTATTAATATTCTTGTACTGGCCTGATAATTGAGTACTTTTTGTACCTCAAGATGGGTTGTTCGACATAAAAGTGATGTAGTTTTAAATAGCAAAATTTGTTGTCGGCATCATCAAAAGGTGCCAATATTTTCCATTTTGTTAAATTTTTTTACAACCTCAGGATGAATAGTTTTTCACAAATTGAGAGCTCTATAAGTCTACGGTTACTAATACTGATGTCGATGACAATAAAAGTGACAATGTTTCTTTTTTTAAATAATTAATATTCTTTAACCGGCCTGATGATTGGGTTCTTTTTGTACCTCAAGATAGGTTGTTAGACATGAAAGTGAAGGAGATTAAGTTTAGAATTGCAAAATTTGTTGTTGACATCAATAGATGGTGCCATTATTTTCCCTTTTGATAAGATATTACGTAACGGATTAAAATTCTGTTCTTTTGGTACCTCAGAAGGGATAATTTTACACAAATTGAAAGCTCTTTGAAATCTACGGTTACTAATACTTATGTCGATAACAATAAAAATAGCCATTGAAAATGAAACTTTTAAATGTTATTGAAACCAAGATTAACATATTTCATTAGAATCGAATAGAGTGTACTTTTAAAAAAGTTATGGTTTTATATTCAAATTTTAAAATTAGAAATCATTCAAACAAGAAAAAAAGTGTATTTATAACTTTCACAAATAGTTAGCGGGAAGAGTAAACGTGCGTTTCCTGCTTGCACATACAGGTAGAGATTTAAAATCTATAGTAAACGCCCGTTAACTACAGACTAAACAGACAAGTGTAAACGCGCATTTACTCGAGTAGACATTAGAAATTTCCAGTTTGACTGTATTAACGTAATTTTAGTAAACGCGAAAATTAGAGTTAACAAATGAAATATGTGAACTCGGCGTTAACGTGCGTTTATTTTATGTTATGCCTGGTCTGCACCCAACTGTAAGTCTGGTTTTATTTGCTTAAGTGTTCAAATCTAGAAGAATATCAATGTTAAGCTTTGCCACCTGGGCCAATCATAATGGCAAACTTATATAATAATTAAACAGAACAAGAACATTAATACGTTTTCTATTGCGTTTTTTCTTTCAATGTTGCAAATACTCCGTATAGCGACCATAGAATAAAAAATCTGCTTTGAATTCATGTTTTGAATGCCGAATTTTCTCTACATCATTTGCATAGTTCATTTTCCCTTTCTAAACAATGTTTGAAACATATGGAATTTTTCAATTGTGTATTGGACTATCCCCTTCTTTAAACATATTCAAACAATGTGTCTTGATAATGGTAGATATATTTATATATATATAAGATGCTTTTTGTCTTTGTCCAGCATTCTAAAATAAAAGATCAGATCTATCACCATCCCACCCTTTCTCCTGATATTTTATGCTCCTTTTCTGCTCCGAAATAAGGATATGCTTCCATAATATGCAATAATTTCGCTGACAAAAGTTGCATGGCAAGCAACTGAACTGTAATTAGTGGAGGTTTTTCTGCACCGGGTAGATGGACATTTTATGACCTCTCTTTTCTTTCCAAACTCTTCCAAAACATTGAAATATGACGACCCCGGGAATAAATCGTCGATATATAGAACGTTTTGCGAGTTACTATTGCCTGGTCGGCATGAAAATTACCCCCGAAAAACAGACCACTGCAAAGTATATACCTTTTTTTACTATTATAGTTTATTTCGGTACTGACATGATTAGTAATAAACCTTTCTAAAATTGTCCGTTTATAAATTTTAAAATTATAAAGAAACTAAGGTTTCAACTCCCTCAGGCAAAGTTGACCTTAGATGGATTTGGCTATTTTTTATGTACTTCTTGGTTATATAGCTCTGCAACTGTTTCGGTTCTTATACATCCTCGGCTTTCAAATATTTAGCTTTGAGCGTTCCTGATGAAGGTAAATCCAGAAAAGCGCTTCGGACGCACGCAATTAATAACGTGTTGTTTTGATTTTTTACAACACTGGGTCGATACCTCTGCTGGTGGACTATAAGTTCCAGAGGGTATCACCAGTTCAGTAGTCAGTACTTCGGTACTGACATGATTAATAAGAAACCTTTCTAAAATTGTCCGTTTATAAATTTTAAAATTATAATGAAACTAAGGTTTCAACACCCACAGGCAACGTTGACCTTAGATGGATTTGTCTAGTTTTTAGGTACTTTTTGGTTATATAGCTCTGCAACTGTTTCGGTTCTTATACATCCTCGGCTGTTTTCAAATATTTGGCTTTGAGCGTTCCTGATGAAGGTAAATCAAGAAAAGCGCTTCGGACGCATGAAATTAATAACGCGTTGTTTTGATTTTTTGCCACGTTTTTTAGAATAAGTTTATTGATTCTAAATGTCTTGAAGAAGAAGAAATAATTTAAGAATTAAAAAAATTAGTTCGCTCTACTGAAAATTAGTTCAAAAAAAAGAAACAATACCGATTTTAAAACCTTGTTCTTATCAATTGTTGAAAAAAAAATTTATGATTTTATGATTTCAACTTAAGTTGAAAAACTTCCGGAAATATTCCATATTATGATGAGTGGTCGTTGTGTAAAAGTAAACAAATAAATTTCCGATTGCTACAATGAAGATAATATTTCTCGGGAACTATAATTTTTGAATCATTTATGTTGACAAAAGAAAAGAAAAGATTTGAATATTTGTTTATTTCTTACCACAAGCCAAATTAAACAATGAAATATACATAGTTGAGTTTGAATCAAGTTGTAATAACAGCAAATATTCTGTATAGATGCTATTTTATTTCAACAAATACATTCCTCGAACTATCAAATCGTCATTTTTTCTGTGGACCCTACATTGCTTGAAGTCGGTGCATTTTTGGCCACCAGTACATCTGTCTATAAACAAAACTTCGGATACATGAGGAGACATTCTTGCCTCAAGACGGTTCATATTTTCTTCATATATGAGTTAGAGCTAGTTTCGTCTTTGCGTCTAAGTTTCAAAATTACTTCATTGATGATCTAATCACTACTGCGTACTTGCAAAATCTTGGTTTCGGTGAAAATTAAGAGTTATTGATATTGTAAACTTGATCAAAGTCTCTTCCGTGGATGTATGCCAGCTGTCTGACGGGTTTCATTGCAGTGACTTTAAGTTTTGAGGTACATTCAAATGTACAATGGTTAAAAATTAATTTTATCTTTGATGTGCCGCATAAGCATCCTCAAGGCTTCAGCTGGCCCCTAAACAATAATGTATACTAGTTCAGCAATAATGGACGTCACACTAAACTCCGAAACATAAATGAACCAAAATTATAAAAAAAACATACAAGACTAACAAGGGCCAGAGGTTCCTAATTTGGGACAGGCGCAAATGCGACGGGGTTAAACATGTTTTGTGAGATCGCAACCCTCCCTTTATAACTCTAGCCAATGTGGAATAAATAAACACACAGCAATACGCACAGTAAAATGCTTTTTTTTCTCGGGAATGCGGGATTCGGCGTTTGTTTTTTCCGGATATTCGGGATGACACCCCTCCTAACCCCCCTCATCAGGCCAAAAAATCATTTTTTAAGAGATTTTGAACTGGTTTAATATTTACAATTTCTTATATTGTCACAAAACTTGCAGATAGGTCATATTTTGTATTTCTTTAAGAAAAAATGTCTAAAATAAAAGGTGTATACGACATCCCACACTCTCTCCACTAACACTTTTATTACTGAAACAATTAGAGACTTCCATAATGCCTTTGTAATCTTTTCTTTGGAATATCGAAAACAAGTACCCAACCAAATCTCCAAATTTGATTGTTCGGAGTACTCCCCTCCCCCTTTTTTTCCATTATCGACAACTACCTGAACATAAGTTTGATGTAGGCGTGGCAAACTATACCTAATCAACTGTTCTATATGACAACGATTGCTGTGCGATGGTGGTTGAAACAATGTAAATTATATAATGACATTTTCATAGTTTAGTACAATAGTATATCAACATCAAAGTAAATTTGGAAGCTGTGGACTGCTTGTTCAAAATAATGTTGATTACGAAAAAGTGGTTCGTAACAGGTGAAACGAAGTTAGGCGTGTAACTAATTGACTTTCAAATGTGCGTGCGTTCCGGGCGAACGTAAATCTAGACAAGTCAGATCGCTTTGGACGCACACAATTTATAACTGGTATTTCCTTTGATTTAAAGATAGGAAACAACATACCGATTATGCAAAGTCATCTGTGTTTTTTCTTTCACCTGGAAACGTTTTGGATCACGTTATCATATAAAAACAAAATATAATTTAACCATTTCAGATTTTGAGTTTGCTGGTCTCTCTGAACAATGGTAAGTGCAATGTATTGCATTGATGCTATATTTATTAAAAAAGTAAATTAAATATTGTGAAATATTTGTATTTGTTTGAAAAAAAGTATATAGATTTTAAGCGTGTAAAGCTATATCAAATACTCCTCTCATGGTTATCTACATCCCGGGTTTGTAACATTTTTGTTCCTTTTCGGTTTTGTCAGCTCCACTTTAAAAAATTATTTGGCCTCCATCATTAATTTTAGAAATGCGCAATTGGATCAATAAACTTGATACTTTTTGATGTAATTATAAATCTGTGGTTTGTATTTTTTAAGATACACTTTATGTGTGTAATGGATTAATAAAGTTTTGCTGTTATCCTTTGTACAAAAATAAACCATGCAAGGAGTGGAGAGTATACTGCAATGGAATGTTTACTCAACTTCTGTATAAAGGAATGATATGATATTGAGTCAAATCATACTGCTGTGTAACGCTCGTACGATAAGCATGAGTACTTATGTATCGGTCATTTAGATTAGTTAGTATTATATATTACTAGTTACCAGCATTTAGATTGAAAGGCAAAATAGGTTTTAACAATATCAAGAAAAAAAATAATTGATTACTGAATATCAAATAAGATTGACAAAATTTTTTGAACTATTTCTAATTTTTTTCATCTCAAATTATTTTAATACCAGTCACATAGATTCCATTGTGGTCATTTGAGTTAATTTTAAGATATGGTTTAGCTCCGTCAAAGTAATGAGCCACGCCCTCGTTAAACAAAATCAAACTGGTATTAATTCCTTTTAAACTTTAAAGTGTCTTCCTCCGTGTGAGGTAAACCAATCAAGCCGAAAAGAAACCCCGATAAATCTATCGTCAATCCGCTTCAAACGTTATCGATTGCAGTTAGATAATATAGATAATATTCCTCCAACAAATATTCACAATTAAAATGAATGATAAATGCAGATATAAGTAAATCAAGTAACTTATAGCTATTGATGCAATATTTTTATAACAGTGTATAATGCAGTCAAAAAATAAAAATCAGTTAAAATTTTTTTTTAATAAATAATATAATTTTAATCTGTTCACATGCAGTATCTCTAAATTTGAAAGAATCTTTAAAACTGATATGAAAACTCGTGTCATCTAAGTAATTGTGGTCTCTCACAATAATTGCGAAAAATCAAACGAGAAATTGAATCAAAGGGTCTTAATTGCACTCATTGTTGCGAACCTAGGGATTGTGAAAGATAGTAAAACTTTCATATAGAAATAAATGGATTAAAGAAAATTTGTCAATCTGTTACTCTGTTTGATGGTGAAATTATCGTTTAAATTTCTGTTCTTGGTCATTTTTTGGGGGCTTCAAATTATGTTTTCCCGTATATTTTACCCTTTCTCTTTGTTTTTATTCCTATCTTGTATCCGTTATTGAATATTTTTACAATTACCAACAATTAAAACAGTATTTATAAAAACAAAATGTATTTTTATTGAATAAAACATTGATTGTGACAATATTGAAATTGTTGAAATTAATCCGTAAACAGTTTAGTCTTGTTGAAAGTAATAAATAAATTAACAAATTAAGTCACTTTATTATCCCTTTTTAGAGTTTTAATATTTATCACTGGTGCAAAACGTGCGTTCACAGCCAAAAAGGCTGAAAATATCAATATGAATCTTTACAAAAATGCGTCCCTATTTTACCGGTCGTTGATGTTTATCAGAAGAGCATGATTTTCTTCAACAGTTTACACTGTAACAGTCGGGGATTACACCGGGAGCTCTAGCACATTCCATGTGTGGGAATACACATTGCGATAACAGAGTACATGGTTAATCACGCGCTGTTACAGTAGTAATTATGGTAGATAATCATGCTCTACTGTTACAAATGAGTATTTATTCATCCCGTACACCACAGCGAGGTTCCCTCATTAGCACTGGTAAAACTGCTAGATTGAAGAAGACTGAATGATCATATTCAACCCTAGAGTCGGGCATGATAAAGAATTTTCAATTATTGGTATTTGGTGACATACTGGTGTTATATATTGTAAAAGGACTTGTAAATGTACCTTTTGTACATATTTTGCAGCAGTATAATTAAAATTGTGAAACCAAAGTATAATGGTAAGATACAACTTTTTCATGCATACCGTATATGCCAGTTCTTTACTTATCTAGCAACCAATATTTAATTACATCATATAAAATAAAAGGATGTATGGGGTACATATTTATAAAGGGTAGAGAAAATCTCTGATTAAGAAACAAAACTAACAAAAAAATTTATTTAGGCATATTACATGAAACTATCAACAACAATGGGATAAGACACGAGTTCCACATCTTACAACACACTTTATAATATATCCGTTTCACAGATGACGACAGATATGTACCAATTGTCTTAACTACAGTCGCGTTATTTTCCCCGAATATGACCTACAAAATAAGACTTATCACCAGGTTTGTACTTACATGAGTAACATGACGGGTGCCACATCTTGAGCAGGATTTGCCTACCCTTCCGGAACACCTGAGATTAACCCCAGTAATTGGTGTTGCTCAATCTTTAGTTTTCTATGTTGTGTTTTGTGTACAGTTGTTTGTCTGTCTGTTTCTCTTTTAGCCATCGTGTTGTCATTTTGTTTTCGACTTACGAGTTTGAATGTCTCTTTGGTATCTTTCGCCTCTCTTTTATACCCTTCGTCATATTATAATTTTCGCTGAACAGTACGCTTAGACACGGGTTCTTCCCTCAATTCATTAAAACAGCAGTTGTGTCATGAGGTGGACGTTTTCATTATGATTTGACAGTCGTGCAAAGTATGCGAGTATCTCGCGGCCTACCCGTTCTCTCCTTCTTTCGACCTTAAAATCGATTTAAAACTCCATCATACCAGATAATTGCAATGCTGCAAGACAATTTTTCTCCGTTAATGACCATTCCTTACGTTATGGGGCCATTCTCAAAACTACAAAATGTAAACAAAGCAGACGTTTCCAAACTTTCGGTGACGTACCAAGTCAATGTCCGACTTATTACTTTCATTTTGTGCAATAAGAGAGATAACTCCAAGTTATTTACAGAGAAAACCGCTTTCGAACCCGCAATTGGCATGACGTCTTTAAATTATCATCATTTTTTGCACGGGAGTGTACTTTATGTTCGAGCGTAGCAAGAGTAGTTTTACAACGTTTTTCATGTGAAATTTAAGTATAGCCTATACTGACTGTATTTTTAATTTAAGTGTATCGAACTTGCATTTGTATTTTACAAAAGCCAATTTAGAATAGAGTATTATTGCGCTAACAATTATTTTATTATTATTATTTGTATAGGCTCCTAATATATTATTTATTTAACAAGTGTCTCGTTATTTATTTATCTACAAATTGTAAACTGTTTCTATCAATGGTTTAACAATGTTACATTGATAAAATAAATGCTTAAGAGTTTACATATTGTTTTTGCATCACATGAGTGACATTTTCCGTTTGACATATGCATGTCTTAATAATTTATTATTCAGACTTTTCAGATGATGTTAAGATCAAAATGACCATTTTTGTTTTGATAGTGTAGTAATTTTGATGAATGTAATTCTTTACTGAATCGTTTAAATATTCGACTCCGATACATTTATTTATGAAAATTATGTTGCTTACTTGCTTACTCCCCATTGGTCAACCTATATTGCACAGATAAAAGTACTACAAGGTTTCTGACTTCAAACATGCACATTGACATATGGTGGGCTCAAGATGTTCAGTAAACTAAATTTTCATTAGTAACACACCCTACACTAGTAGCCTCGATCTGTGGAATAAAAAAATGTATCAGAGCATAGAATGTAAATCTTTTAACTCTATTCAATATCTTCAAATTTTTATCGTTAATGTAATGGCCAGAAGGGTACAATATCCTAACAGGAAACAGATTAGTCGGGTCGAATTTCATTTTATTTTCCGTTACTTTCGGATTTGTTGACATTCCAACTTGATGCTGGGGACTATGTACCGAAAGTTTATGACGGACAAACAGACCGACAAACTAGGTAACTACAGCATACCACTAAGACTGTCAGATGGGTATAATACTTTTAATATGACAGGTCCACCTTATAACCATTTACAACTATTATGTTTTCTCGTGCATTTGATTACAATTTAATCTTTTTGTGCAAATTTTCTCGACAAAAAAACTTTTATTTTAATTGTGGCAGCTCTAGGTACTAAATTGCAAAAAGGGTCGATATCATTTCTAATTCTAAGTTATTATAGCTTGCTTATGAAATTATCTTAAATCACTGCCCATTAGGTTGTCGTGTTTTAATACAAAACATAAGTCCCCAATGGATGGATTAGAGCCATAAGAAATTCTAATATTTAGACATAACAAACTCAAGTATAAAATATAAGTACACGAAATCCAATGGTTCGTATAAAATTATGTACTAAAACGATATGTTCTACAGTCTATTTTTATATTTCTGTCTTTTGACTCCGGAATTTATAGTTTTTCGACAGGTAACCTGCTCTGTAGTATGACATTCTGGTACTCGGTCAGATAAGGGCAATTAAAAAAGGAAAATCGTCTTACAAATTAGCAATTAAGGAAACAAATTACTGTTAACTGTTTTATGTTTTCTTTAGGCGACAAAATAATCGAAAAACAGTTGCTTTTCCACAAATTTCACCAATTGTAAGCTTGATTTTACTCTCTTTAGTTGCTCTTAATTGACAGAGCACAAAAATGTCCTACCACAACGTTCAGAAGTAACCTGTCAAAAAATGATATATTCCGTGTACCGAGGGTTGCACCTCCAATGTTGCGGTTATGATACTTAATGTGTGTTGATTGTTTTGTTGTACTGTTTTAAAGGGCTGTTTTAGCACTTACTTTCTTAAATATTAAGAAGAAAAATTTAGCACATTTCTTTTTACAAATACATACCTATAATAACATTTCGGTGAACAAACTTTCAGCGATTATTTAAAATAATGTGATCCGATAGAAACATAATACATCGATAAGATCTCGAATACTCATACTGTCAAACCATTTGTATATCTTAACATCTTCTACGGTTCCTGGCATGTTCCCAATTTTATAACTCACTCAAGCCAATAAAACCGTATCCACACCAAAAAGAACTTACTATTGTTGATTTAAAATTTCAAGATGGCGTGTAAATCGACTGAAACTAATAGCTTCGCAGAGTTATGTGAGGCATTTTCATCCTGAACTTCATAGTACAATGTTATTGTTGCTATTAAATATTGTTTTCTCAAATTAAATTAGTGTATACATACCTGGCTTTCAAAAGTTTTTGCATTGAGCATTGTTGATGAAGATGAACACATAAACGCATGAAATTTATAAGGTGTTATTTTCATAGACATATAATTTAAATACATTTCACGATACTCATTATGTTTTTCTTCTTACAGGACATCTTAGCTCGGTTTGTTGGCATCATGATGGTGTTTGTTATTTATATTGCAGTAGATGTTGGAGGTATGTTTTGATCATTGATACATCTATAGTCTGTGTACAACATATTGTTATGTTTAAAGTTTGTAGACTTATTTTTTGCCCCGTTCTTGTTCTTGTTCTAATCATTACCCCATCGTCTCTCTCGTATCTTAACCTGTTCGCGGCATTTTAAACACGATTATAAGCGGCGGTAATACTTTTACCAAAGCGTGTCGTCCGTTTGGCACGTTTGGTCGGAATGGAATGTTTACTCCATTGTCTCGTGTTGGGGAGTGTCACGCTCTATAATAGAATTGAGAATGGAAATGGGAATGTGTCAAAGAGACAACAACCCGACCAAAGAGCAGAAAACAGCTGAAGACCACCAATGTGTTTCAATACAGCAAGAAAATCCGCACCCGGAGGCGGGCTTCAGCTTGCCCTAAAAAATGTGTACTAGTTCAATGAAAATGGACGTCACACTAAACTCCAAAACATATAAATGAACTAAAATTAAAAACATACAGGACTAACAAAGCACAATCCCTCCCGTTAGAGGTTTAGTACCATACTGTCATAAAATATATGAGAAGAACATAACTCGTATCATGCCAACAACTGGTTTTATAATTAATGTGTTTACTTCCGATGCAAAGACCCTATGAGTGAATCAATATTAATACCAAAATATGCCATCTTTAATGACCTGACAACAGTATCGTAACTATATCCCTTCTGAATAAGTCTCTTTAAAGGTTTGGTTATGTTTTGAGGTGAAGGTCGATATTTGTGTGCCTTGTATAGAATATTACCATAAAAGATTGGATGTGAAATACTTGAACGTATAAGATGTCTGCATATATATAAAAAGAAGATGTGGTATGATTGCCAATGAGACAAGTGTCCACAAGAGACCAAAATGACACAGAAATTAACAACTATAGGTCACCGTACGGCCTTCAACAATGAGCAAAGCCCATACCGCATAGTCAGCTATAAAAGGCCCCGAAATGACAATGTAAAACAATTCAAACGAGAAAACTAACGGCCTTATTTATGTACAAAATGAACGAAAACAAATATGTAACACATAAACAAACGACAACCACTGAATTACAGGCTCCTGACTTGGGACAGGCACATACATACATAATGTGGCGGAGTGTTGATTTATATTTACGAACGATGTCCTTGTACCGATGATAAAATTTAGTAAATGTTTTGACTAGTTTGTGATATCGAAAACCCAGATGTAATAATTTTTCAGTAATACAGATGTTTCTTTCGTTAAAATCAAATACGTTTTACATACACGAGCGAATCGAACAAGTTGAGATATATGAACACCATAAGATGGTGACAAAGGAACGTCACCATCTAAAATGTATAATTAACAATAGGAAATGAAAATCATCTCTTTTATCATAAATTTTTGTATTAAGCTTCCCGTTTAAGATATAGATATCAAGATCCAGGAAAGGGCAGTGTTCATTGTTAGTATTAGCTTTATTTAAAGTCAATTCAGCAGGATAAATCTCTTTAGAGTACATACTGAAGTCGGCATTATTGAGAGCCAATATATAATCCAAATATCTAAAAGTGTTACTAAATTTTTGTATCAGATGTTGTTTCGATGGGTCTTTGCTAATTTTAGTCATAAATTGTAACTCATAACAATACAGAAACAGGTCCGCAATAAGTGGTGCTCAGTTAGTCCCCATTGGAATTCCGATAACCTGACGATAAACAGAATCTCCATAGCGATCAAAATGTTATCTAGTAAAAATTCAAGGGCAGTTGTCGTATCAAAGCGGGTCCAATTGACATAGTTCTTTTGTCTGTTGTTACTAAAAATTACCTAAAGAGTTAGAACATATATATTCGCATTTTGACTTTTAAATGCCCATTTAATTAGGTGTGTGGTTTTTCTTAATAAGATTATGAGGCAAAGTGGTATATAGGGTAGAAAAATCAAAACTTTAAACGGATTCGAAATCACCAATATAAGCATGCAATTTCTCAAGTACTTCCAACGAATTTTGGCACTCAAAAGTAATTAATTCCACTATTTTCAAAGGCCTTATTTGAACAATTTAATACCAGTTTTTTATTGTACTAAGTGTACTAGTAAGTAGAATAGACAGTTTAGTAGTGGAACAATGGCTTGAAGACGAAATAAATCTATATTTGTACGGTGTTTTGTGTAGCTTCGGAAGCCAGTACATAGTTGGAACTTTCATTGTATTTGGTTCTGCTTGTAAAGAGGTAGCTAAAAGTTTATGATTGTTACAGATGTCATTTTCCAAAATGGAGATAGTTGGAATGTTGGTGAATTCGTGATTTCCTTTTGCAGAACCTCAATGTAAAATTTACGTCAAACAATAATGATATTATTAGCAGCCTTATCAGCCGAGACAAAAAAAAAAAAAATTCCTTGGCGATTTTTTAGCTTATGTTTGATATGAGAAATAGGGCTATTATGGTTGTTGTTAGGAGTAAAATGTTCTTTAAAATGTTTAATACGAATATCAACTATGTGCATTACTGAATTAAAAAGAATCTAAGAATTTTTGTCAGCTTTTCTCGTTGTATCCATTTCGAGCAATAAGTACAGAGTGAGTCGTGGAAGATGTTACGGTACTCATTCCAATTAATAATTGACGGGGACGATATTTAGGTCCTTTACTGAGGAATGAGTTCAACTCTCGGTCATGAACGATGTTAAGGTCTATAACATGGGAACTGGGGCCATATATGTATTTGGAATTACTGCAATTTCATGACGTATGAATATTGTCACTGATATTAACATCTTTACACACTTCGCTATAATTAAACACATAAACACGTTGTAGACAGACCCCTTGCAACAACTTTCTGAGGGTCTGTGGGTGGACTGTTGCAAGGCAAAGTTACTGCGTTTATTGTACATACCTTCTTTTCTAGTGGCATTTCAATTATCCTGCGTTTCATCTCCATCCAAACTTTTGTATTGATTGTTTGATTTTCTCGTCCTGAATATTATATCTATCTATATAAAACGTCTAGATATTAGTCAACGATCTTTCTTAAGAGGACGGTGGATCGTTACAACTTGGATACTGTTCACAATTAAAATTCTATATTTACGACTACAAAGTGTACAAAACAACACCAATAATAAAAACCCAGAACCTATGAATATTTCGGATAACAGATATTCTTCATCAGTATGATACAGATGGTGGCAAATGAATCACCGAACCACGCTTGTATAATTCTAAAATTTTACAAATTGACGCAGGTTAAATTTATACAAAAGAGACTGCATAAGTAGGTATGCATCCCAAAAGAATAGTAATGTGCGATATGAGCTGGTACAATTCTAAAATTTCACAGGTGACGAAAGTTAAGTTATTACAACAGAGACTGCGTAGATATACATCCCAAATGAATAGCACTGTACGATTTGAACTGGTATAATTCTAAAATTTCAAAGTTGAGGAAGGTTAAGTAATTACAACAGAGGCTGCGTATTTATACACCCAAAAAATGGAAAGCACTCTGCGATTTGAACTTATTTAAATCTAGAATTTCAGAGTTGACAAAGGTAACGGAATTACAACAGAGACTGATTTGTTATACAATACAAACAACTTTCCATTGATTTCATTTGCTGCAGATTTTTTAAGTTTCGTATCCAAAATCTTTCCCGAGTGATTCTCTTTTTCAAAGACCAAGCAGTACTGTGGTATATGATGGTAATAGTCAGAAGATTGAGATCAACTTTAGTATGGCCAGGGGTTCTCAAATGTCGACAGAGATGAAGGTCTGGGTTGTATTCATAGTCACTACGATGGCCGATCATATGTTTATGAACTGGCTGTTCTGACTTTCAAAATACTGTTTATCACATTTTTACTGTAGAAGATACACAGTATTTGTAGTCTTTCAATTAACATTGCAAAATATTAAGTATTCCGAATCAGGTTTTTTTTAAACCGTCTTTTTGCATTATCATTGTTGGAGCAAATCCGCTTTATTCGGATGGCCTGGCTGTAAAGAATACTCTTGGTGCAATGTTTAGGATAACAACTCCTGACAGAAAGATATTGATGTTTGTCTGTGGGCTTGTAATACAAATCAATAAATATGATTCCATCCTTCACTTGTGTAGCAGTGTCATGAAATGTGATCTTAGAGGCAGACATTTCAAAAGTAAATTTTATTGAGGATGGGCTTCGTTGGCATGTTGAATAATGGTATTGAGTTCTTGTATTATCCCACTTCATGTCAATATCGATATCGTCGATCCTAACCAAGAGAGAGGTTGATAAAGAGAAGAATTGAGAGTGTGCTGATTTAATTTGCCTTTACAAATATTGGCATAAGACTAGGCCATCTTTGTTCCAATTGCTGTTCCATCAACCTGATATTTTTCACCATTGAATGCGATATTACTGCATTTCAATACCCAAGTAAAAATTAAAATAAACATTCAGTTGTGGGTGTAAAGTGCTGCCAGAGTTCCATACTTCCCTACATGCTTCAATACTATCTTCCTGGGGGATGTTAGTATTACAGAGAGGTAATGTCAAGCGCGACAAGGATTGTTTCAGGTGAGAGAGGGTTCAAGGATTCAATTTTAACCGGATTTCAAAAGGAAAATATCAGTTATTAATTTGTTGATGTACGGCGGGCGCCTTTGCGGTCGGGCGGGCGGCTGCCAAACAGTGTCCGTGCAATAACTTAAAACGCTTTAACAAAATCTTTTCAATTTTGGATATGTTGTTTCCTATGATCTATTCCATCCAACTTCAGATAAAGGATACAACAGATACAGTTTAGTCTGCCTCATATCTTGACTAACATCTAGAAATAGACAGTAAGGGTCGGTTGAAAACAAATTGTACGACAAAAAAGATGATTACAGCTTCCCAGTTGTGAACATTACATTCTATGTAGCAACATTCTAGCAGCGCCTGCATACGGAATCTATATCTCACAGTTGCTACGATATTCCAGGGCTTGTATTTCCAATCATGATTTCCTTGGTAGAGGTTGCTGCTAACATGGAAGCTATTAAACCAAGAGTTCCAAGTGTTGAAGTTGAAATCATCCCTTCGTCAAATTTACGGACGCCATGACGAGTTGGTTGATAGCGGATATGTTCCAAATGTCGTAACTACAATCCCGTCCGTTTTTCCTCGAATGTGACCTACCGAATTAGACTTATTGACGGGTTTGTACTAACATGAGAAACACGACGGGTGCCACATGTGCAGCAGGATCTGCTTACCCTTCTGGAGCACCTGAGTTCTCCCAGTTTTGATGGGGTTCGTGTTGATCAGTCTTTAGTTTTCTATGTGTTTTGGGTACTGTTGTTTGTCTATTTGTCTGTTGATATCTTCTTTCTTAGCCATGGCGTTGTCAGTTTTTTTCGACTTGTGAGTTTGAATGTCCCTTTGGTATCTTTCGCCTCTCTTTTCCTGTGACAAAATGAAGGCCAAGTTCGATTTTAACGATTTTAGCTTTTTTTGTTGTTGAGTTGTAGACTTTGAAGTAACGAAAATTAAAGTGATACTTAGAGCGTTGTCCGTGCAATAACTTGAAAACGCTTTGACGAAATCTTATCAAATTTAGATATGTTGTTTCCTTTGACTAAAAGAAGGTCAATTTTTCATCGACTATGCATATATTACAAGAAAACAACCGTTTAAAAGTGGGTTTCTCGAAAGTTATTGGAGTGACCACAATATTCTATTGTTTCATATTAAATAAGATTGTAACCTCATAAACACATTTCTTTCATTATTGACTTCATGATTTCTGCCTACCCATCCCTGCTGAACATCTGTGTGTGTACTTATATACTCTCTTCCAATATTATGTCACTTATGATAAATCGTAGGTCAATATTAATTGGGCCTTTCCATTTCTGAACCCTACAACAATTCATTTATTTTTAACTTGATCCTGTTAGGGGGTTCAGATTTGCAAATTTATTTTCATGCAGGAAAATCTGTTTTGCTGTCAAAACTGACGGCCTCTTGTCTTAAGATAGTGTGTAGTATCTTGTATGTAGGAAGGTATATTTTCTACCTGTGGTCTTAAATGAAAGTCATTAAATTCTGATATTTCGTCTATTGGATGGTTATTAGCAGAAACTATTAGTCTACCTGAATTATTGACTTTGTGTATTTTGGGCAGAAGATAGAAACTTCCCGGATTTGAACATTCAGGTTTTAGATATTCAAATGTGCCTCTTTGTTGAATTTAGGAGTTTGGTAAGAGTCTATTTTCTAATAAAATCTCTCATCAGAAAGTTGACGTTCTGCTTCATGAATATAATCACATTTGTCCATGACGACAACAACGCTGCCTTTATATGCTGGTTTTAATTTTATGTCGTCTCTGCTTTTAAGCAACCACACAGCTTTTTTTCTTCAGATAATAAATTGTTGAATGTTTGGGAAGTGTCGGTAGAGAGATGTGTTAAGTCTTATATATATAGAAGTAGAAGAAACAGTAGTAACCCATTTTAATCTATTTTGCAAATACAATCCACTATCAGCATAATAACCTGCTCATGAAAAGTGAAGATGGGGCATCGAAATTGTTACCGCCTACTGCAGTTTGTGCATCATCCGGACGGTGACCTATAATTAATAAAGTCTACCTTATTTGTTCTCTTGTTCAAAGTGGTCTTATTGGCAATCATACCACATCGTCTCATTCTGTAAATAGCATTAATCGTTTACATCATTATTTACCTGCCTGTTTTCAATCCTCATTGAAATCATACGTTATTGGAGATACATTTGGCTTAAAATTCATATAGAACTAGTTTCACAGGATCTAAATATCGAAAAAGTGATATTTGCAGCATTAATAATTTCCAATGATATAATCAATTGACATTCTGTGAAACAGATCTACAATTGTTTCTAAAGCACATAAAAATCTGCGAAAAGGGCATTGTTTCAATCCAAGTTGTGATTTCTCGAAATTTCGTGCTCTGTATACAATTCCGTATCGTTTAAATATTATAGAATTTTACTTCTGCTAGAAATATAATATTGAACGAGAATGTGTATCTCTTATGATTGTGTTACTACCGGTGTACGTGCAAAGTACGCGGTAGTTATGGTCGTATAATGATCTATATTTGCTCACTCTGGTGGAAGGTATTTTCATTAGCAATCATCCCATGCACAACTTTTATTGTTATCCTGTGCCATGTTGTATTCGTAGTTCAGCTTTTGCATCTATCCAAAACGCACTTCAGCACTTGTGTCTATCAAATTCATACTTCAGCACTAGCATGTATCAAATTTGGTCTTCAGCACGAGCATCTATCAAATTCGTACTTCAGCACTAGCATCTATCCAATGCGCTCTTCAGCACTTGCATCTATCAAATTCGGACTTCAGCACTAACATCTATCAAATTCATACTTCAGCACTATCATCTATCAAATTCATACTTCAGCACTAGCATCTATCAAATTCGTACTTCAGCACTAGCATCTATCAAATTCGTACTTCAGCACTAGCATCTATCAAATTCATACTTCAGCACTAGCATCTATCAAATTCATACTTCAACACTTGCATCTACTTTGATGTATCATTGAAACGAAAATGATCCATATGCTTTGTATTTAGGTTCAGAATTTTCATTTCGAGTCTTTTTCCATCAATGTTGAATAAATAGAATAAATGTATTTGGTCTTTTATAGAATTTTTTTTTTTACCAAATTAACAAAACAACCACAGTCACATCAATTTAAGGAACGTCCGCATAAGTTACAACCAATGTATGTAGAAAACTGTATAATAATAAAAATACAGGTGACAAAACAAATTTTTGCAATGTGCTTGTTGTCATTGAACAGTTGGAAATCTATATAACGCAACATGACCTGACGTAAGCTATAACAGGCAGAACTCGAGAACAAATTTCAAAGTTGAAAGAAATCTTTATGCATTGAGCGAGTGTACAGATTATGCTTGCAAACTTGGTCCTGCGAATACCTCTTTTGTCTGTGAATTCTCTGCAATATTTTGTACTCACTAAACGTATTAAAATGTAAATATTTGACGACTTAACTAACTTTTCTTGTTCGGAGCGACACAATTTACAGTTCCCACATGATGTCAATCCTAGTCCCCATATGTGGCGTTAACCACGGTGATGATGGTTAACACGCCAATGTTGGGAATTAATTGCAAAATCTACTATTCAAAGCCACGATTTAGAATGATGTATAAAACTAAAAGACCATGTGACATTTTTTTCAGGAGTAGCTTACGGTGGAAATTGTACAGGTAATGGAGATTGTACAGAGGCAAATAATGTATGTACATCAACCAAATGTGCATGTAGTCCCACTTCATATAAAAAAGATGGTACCACAAAATGTGCCACAAGTAAGATTTGTTTGTTAATTTATGTTTGCTAGCTGTCTCATTGACAAGAGTCCCTGGTTTAATGTTTCTTTTTCATTTAAACCAAGTAACTTTCAATATTAACACATTACATATACATTAAAATTTGCCTACTATATAAAAAGATAACAAACCTTAAAAAGATCATAATGATAACGAATGTACATTTCAAAGCTTTAAAGAATAAATTCTAATTCAAATCAAACATAAACAATAATAGTGTATTGACTTGACATAGAACGTTATAAGGATAATACTAAGAAACGTAGGAAAATTAGTGACGAAAAACGTGTTATGTCTAGTAAATACATTATTGTTGTCCTTATACTGCAATCAAAAGCACCTTCATTCCTATTTCTAAAGTTAAATGGGCATTTTGTTTTTACAGTTTCTCTGAAATTCTACTCAGAATAAGGTATTTTTTATTTTAGAAATTGCTTTAGCTGGAACATGCACAACTTCACCGACTGGTCAGTGTGCCGCCACGAACGCAGAATGCCATGCTACTCATTTGAAATGTGAATGCATGTCCAGTTATTTTGCAAATAAGAACGGAGCCTGTGCATCACGTAAGTTTTTTTGAAAAAAAGTAAAACAACAAAAATACCGAACTCTACGGAAAATGCCAATTGGATTGATATTCATTGTTTAAGCAAATATCTTCAATGATACATGTCAAGTTCTATGCAAGGAGGCTAATATTTTGGCCTTTGTGATTTTGTCAAAAAGTACACGGGACCAACAGTAATCCCGTGCTAAATAAAAAAAAAGAATTATTTTAACGTACGAACAATACTAAAAATGATTAATTGAATTGACGTCAATAGTAGTATGGAGCTGACATTTCAAAAATTGTTTCGTCACAATCATGGTAAGGACAAACTTAATTTGGTTCGTCAGGTAATATCCATGTCAAAGTTTGACAATTTTGAAAGAATTCCACTTCTAAACCTTGGAAATAACTTCACAAAAATGTACGGATGAATCTCATATTATTAATGTATTTATAGTTTTTTCTACAAGTATCAAATATACAAAATTATCCTTCCTTGGTTTGGGAAATACATTTTAGTACCGTTTATTTTTGTCTTCTTCTTTTTCCGCCGATTTTCAAATTTGAACTTGTCCGCATCAATTCTCTAAAACTGCTAGTCAGATTTATTTAAGATTCCGAAATATATTAGACTAACATGTCTAGTTGTGCATTTGGGTATATAAAGGGATACTTTGAGGTGCCAAAAGGAGGGAGTGGTTTACTGTAGAAGCCTTTCCGATTTTTGATTTTTCCTTTCAAATGATTATAACTTGAACACGGTAAGTGATAGACACGTGGTATTTCAGTAATGACCATGGTCATATATCGCCTACTTTAAGACAAAAAAAGGTAATGGTCACTTATTACCGTAACTTTTGACCTTGACCATTTCTTTTTTTCAAATTCACAAAATGTTAAAAAAAAGGAGAATCTGTGTAATTGAAAATGTTCTACATGATAAAGCAAATCAAATGAAATATAGGGTTAGTTCCCAAGGGTCACATCACTCCCTGCGATTTGAGAAAGTTTTAATATCTTATAAGCGGTCAAGATCCATACCAATAAACCATATATATTCTGGTTTGTCACGCCAAGATAATTTGAACGATAAACAGTGTAATCCCAGGTGTCATCCTACCCTTGTCGATGAATATTTTCAAATATCTTGTAAATGGTTGATATCCTAACCCCAAACCATTTATTAATTTCATATTGTTTTATGAAAAGAAAAAATGATCTTTTAATAAGTTGTGAAAGTGGAGTGAAAAGCATGGCCGTCAAAGGTTTTTACTAGAATAAATTTTATGAATATGTTTACGTGAAATCTGAAGATGACAATGAAATAATTCTGGGAACAAACAGCAAAAAAGAGCCAATCTTTGATAGAATTGGTCCAAAAACAATGATGACTTCTTTACAGTTTTGTTTTTTCTAGGTGTCTTTGTAAGCCAAAAAACTACAAACGCTTGGGTAATGGCCCCCTGTTATTTAAAAAAAAATGTTTTGGTGTTTTGATTTTAGTTAGTCAATATTCTTTAATATATAAACCTCTTTTTCCTTATTTAGTAATGGTTTGCTCTTATCCATACGACATTACAATAACTATTTGTAGTTTATATATGATACCCCTTTTTTCTTATTATCTAAAAGCAATTTCTAAAGAAAAAAATTCTTTCATTTTGTTTAATCCAAATGTTATGGTAATACGTGAAAAGGGGAAAACTGATAAAGTTAATCTGTTGATTTTATCAAGGATCTACAACTCCTCCCCTTCTGATCAACTCTTAACGTCTTAGCAATAATTTTGTGTTTGGGTGGATGAGTGTCTTATTGACGTATTTACTACACCTTATCTTATTCATAGTTATAAAATAATAATGAAATTTATAAATTTACGCATATTATTGTTAGAAAAATACCCCTATAAATGTCAAATCATACAAATTAACAATGATAGATTTTACTAACGTTTTTATTGATGATTTTGCTCATTCTGCTGATGTATCCATAATACGTATCCATTAGATTTTGAAAAGCCATTTACATTAAAGTAAAAATTTTCGAATTCAATTCAGCACAGGATGTAGTTGCCAAATAACCTATAAGTTTGGGACCCTGACAGACGGAAGATTGGACAAGATTTCCAGTCTAACGCGGATAAACTGCACACTTCGGTACTATCATAAATAATTGGCTTGTGTTCGATTGTGGCTAGATAAGCAATTGTGTCATCAGTAACTTACAAGTTGAAACAACTACAAAATGATCAACCCTGAGTACAATCTGCATA
>JAASAO010000864.1:0-88383 GCA_017311375.1 Mytilus coruscus | reverse complement strand
TCGTTATAGTTTATTTCACTCGTTACTTTAAGTTCAATACGTCATACTCTTTATCCTTTATAAATTTTATTTTTTGTTATATATTGTTTACGCAAAATTAAAAAAAGAAATAAAAATAGGTCTCCCTGATGTACGAAAATGAGCATGATTGAATGGACTTTTCGTGCTTCACTAACTGATTATTCAGCTTTCATCAGTTTATGACCTTTAGGTGTAATATTTATTCTAGGTACTAGAAAACAACTCGCCAAAGCGGGTATGAAGCATGTATATACCTTTAACATAGCTATTTATGAATAAAAAATCATACCTCGACATGACACTTATTGTAAAGGAGTGGCTAGTTGATGGAAAAAAAAAAAACCCGCGGATATTTAATTAAACAAAATTTCAGTATGAATCAATTTACCAGTCATGACTTTATAATACAAACCTTTGATACTGATAAAGATGTGGGGTAAACATCAAGGAGACAGCAACCGAAACATAACAATAATTCTAATTGACCTTTTTGCAAGGAAAAAATCTTACTGTAGTGAGGTTTTTCACTACTGGCAATACAAAAATAGGAGTTTTATCTCTGGTAAATGCTTAACTGATGCCAACTTAATTTTCCATCTTGTGTTATAGTTTTCATTAAAATTTGGTTTCAAATAAGACTCGAAATGATTTTCCTCTCTTATGTAATTAATGTCACCTGTAAGTACTGGCATTTGAGTAAAACTATATAAATATATTATATATTGATCATTGACGTACGGCTAATGAATGTAAATCATAGTTGACGCTATTTATACATAAGAGATACGGATAAATAAAATCATCAAGGATACCAATTTTATATGCAAATTCTTTCGTCTCAACAAGAGACCAAATGACACAGAAATTAAAAAACTATAGGTCACTGTACGAACTTCAGGAATGGGTTTCTATGTTCTTTTGATATAATTTTATAATTATATATAACTTTACTGTATATGAGAGATTGATAATCAAATCTTTCATGCGTTTATTTCTCACTGTTTGTGTTCCTTTGATTTATTTTCCCGGAAAAAAACCATGTTTAAATTATCTAATTACCTTATTAGAATATTTAATTATAGATACAACTGTAAGACCAATATGTTTTTAATATCATTTACAAATTACAGAGGTTACTGCCTTGGATCGAACTTGCGACGGCAAGGATTCTGCCACAGATCAATGTAGTGTAGCTAACACAGAATGTACAGTTGATGGTGCAGGAAGTAAATGTCTGTGTAAAACCACCCACTATAAAAAAGGAGGCGCATGCGAAATCAGTAAGACTTGCAATATAAACATGTTTTGTAGCTACTTACTTATTTGTCAATTTTAAATGACAAATCAAAACTTTTCGTTTTTGTTCTACTAAGAGGTGCATATATGTACTGTTGTACTGGAATAATCTTTGAACACCGACTTTCAAAAATGCTTATTGATTTCTAATGTCACATTGCTTGAATAATAACGTTTCTTTAAGCCCAGTTCCTGTGAGTGAGCTTTTGTTTTTGAGATATGTTTATATGGCAGTACCGTGTAATCTTAGTAAACGGAAATAAAATTGCATACTTTAACTATTTTGAAAATTTCGGTTTTTAGTCAACTTTTATTCATATGCATTTAGTAATTTGGCACATGCAATTGACTGATATACAGTTCAGGGCTTAGCCTGTTTAATTAATATTTCAATATTAATTTATATCTACTTTTATAGTCCGTTATTCGTTTAGGTCCCTTTGATCATATAGCTCTTCTCTTGTTAAGTTGGTTTACCACTTCCTTGGCTTTAAAAATTTTGTTATATCAGCGTTTCTGGTCAGCCTGCGAAAGCCAAAAAAGCGCTTCGGAGGCAACAAATTCAAACAGTTTTATTTCCACATGTTTTTAGACCAAATGTTTTAAAAAATATACGATCAATGTATTGAATTTTCTTAATTCATTTTGTTTTTCATTCCGAATGCTAAGGATATACATGTAAAATGCTCGAGCACGAGCGCATTATTTACCTGTCCCTATCTTAAATATATAGACCATGATAGTTCCAACACTTCCATGAGATATTAACGAACACTGGATTGTGTGCAGGATACACTAAGAATTGTTTATACATAATTCGACATACATGTATTTAAAAACTCGACAACTCTCGAATTAAAAAATATTCTTATATTTAAAGATTGCTTGTAAAACTATATATATTAATATTTTGTAAAGATATATGTATAATGTCCTCTTAGTCAATAACTCACGTTGCACCTCACATATCCCAGTAAACTTTAGATTAAGGATACAACCGAAACTCGAAGGTCTGTTTGATATCTTGAAATTTTCCTCGATATTGATTGAAGACCTAAAAAAAAATCATTTTTTTATCATCAAAAATATTGAGTCTCATCTATATTTGTGCCTTTTTCAATTTAAGAACCTAGTCAATGGTTTATTTTAATTCAACTTATTGGTGTTGGAATGTTTTTTAGAATACGGATGGAATGTCACATATCTTTGATAAAGTCACTGCTAATTTGTTTTATTTACAAAGGAAGACTCTACTCGTACTATATAGGCACCGATCTAGTGTCCAAGACCAGATGTTGAACTTTATGTGTCTTTGTATTGGATTACTTTCACATTAACGTATACCCTATATACTCTTGTTCAATTTTTAATTGCAGGAAAGAAACCAGATGAAGAAGGTTGTGCTGCAAGTCAGTGTGTTACCCATGCTACTTGTAACACTAAGTCTAGTCCTACTAAATGTGAATGTGATGCAGGTTATACTGCAACACCAACCGCCACTCCTACCATGTGTAAGTTTAAGTTGCAATAAATTGAAAATTCACGATCAAAACTGGTCAATGTCGCCATTGCATTTGTCACTTTATCTTTTTTTCCTATGATCTGTAATTTATTATTAACATCAAGGTAACCAAATAAAAATTTCAGGAATAAGTGTTACAAATATTTCATGTCGCTTAAATACAAAAAGTCAAGCAGGTGAATACACTCACTATTCCATAGTAGAAAACACTTAACGACTGTTTTATTCGCACATCACTGATGAGCCTTATGTAGACGAAACGCGCGTCTTGCGTACGAAATTTTAACCCTGGTATCTAAGATGAGAGTTTAAGTCTTTAATTCCTTTTCAGTCCAAGTATGTGCTATACTTTCTTCTATCATTCTTATCAAATACGTATACAAAAAGAAATCGTTTACTTTGGCCAAAATGGCAGGAAACACCATTACGTTTACAGGTGTAGTATGACGTCTGTATATTGGACGTACATTTCCGCTACAAACAACGACCAATAAAATGGTGTCTTTGTCTGAATTTACATTATTGTTTCCTCGGTCGAGTATTTATGAGCAAACTTTAAGATTAAATGCATACTCATCCAGTTCATTAAACAATTACAAAAAATATTCTTTATTTCGCAAATTTAGACAACAACAAACAAATAGTCAATAATATGAAGTCGGTTTTAGCATTTCTTTAATCGAAAATACATTTAATGAGTTGAAAAATAACATTGCACAATCTTAATTCTGTTTTGAAACTTTTTTCAGGCAGTGGTGTTGTCAAAGTCATAACTCGGCCATACATGTACGTGGTGCCTTTCCTTGTTTCCATGATGTTTCTTCTACGATGAATGTTTCTTTTTGATAATTTTGAAATGTTTGCTTCTTCCGATATTTGAATATTATTTATAATATTTATATTTTTAGCGTCAACTTTCTAAAAATCTATATGATGCTTAGTGGTACAATACATTTTTATGATAGTTTCTGTTTGCTTTTGTTTTGATCTTCTTGAATACATGTACTTCCGATATTTGGGGAAACCATTTTAGTGTAAACTATTTGTATAATTTATATTAAATCATCCAGTTCAAACAGTTGTTACATTTCTAAAAGAATTGGAATATATTCCAAATATATAAACAATGCATATCAGTTTAAAACGATTTAAAATTTTATCACATCATCTTATTGTTGATTTTTAGGTGATAAGTAATTTCGTTTTAAGGACAGTTTTAGTATATTGGAAGACCCTTTGTCTGATTTTCAAAACTGCTTTTTGTTAATTTATTTGAATAACTCTCGCGATATAGGCTTTTTGCGCTGATGCGGCGTAAAGCAAACATCAATCATGAATCGTCAAGTAATTAATTGATGTACATATTTGTTTGTTTATTTTCTGGTACCTTTATTTTGTGTTAAGTAAAATAAGAATTATTACTAACATTACATGAAACAATTTTGACATAAGCTCGTGACATTAAGTGAAATCTCTGCAAATTGGTAAAAGCAGGATAAAATGTGATACTATTATACGTAAATGAAACATTAAGGTAGTTCGGGGGTTTAAATTTTCGCGCCGTCTGCGCATGAAGTTGCGCAATGATATCGTAAGTCATGCTTATTGTCGTAATTTGCCATAACAATAACATTTGATTACGAAAATAATCTATTTTATTTGATTACATTGAGGAGAGTTGAATAATTAAAACTGCAATTTCAATACTTAATAAAGTTTATTGTTGCAATTTTCATTGTTGAAAATGTACTTCCGTTCTAAAAATATGGAACATGTTCTTGACGTCGGAGAAGAGAAAGACAATTATTCATAATAATCGAACACGTGAACTGCTTTTCATGAATACTGTAACGCAGATCAAAATTATAGATAACGATCTTCATTTTGGTAGCTTATGAAGCAGTTTCACCCTTGTGTTACACAGGAAAAGGTCGGGCACATATGCGAAAGATGGATGTAAACAAATCATGAAAAGTGGGAAAACTGTGAAGTAAGTACTTATGAATTGAATTCATGTGCTTATAGGGCGATTCACGACCCCTGAAAATCATTGGGAAGCGTAAAATTAGCAGAAATTATTTCAAAACAAAATCCGTGAACAACAAAACAATGACCCCTCTCTTTTGAGGCTGAAATAAACATGTAACCATAGGCATAGCTCATGGTACTTCACTCATGTAATTTATTTGAAAATTTGTGGATCTTAGAGTTCAGGTGTGTATAAATCTCCATAGGGGTAGGACCATTTGGGTTTGTGGGAGAACAGGTCATGAAAGTAGGAGGTTTTTGCAAACAGAATTTTCTTGTTGTAAACCTGGAATATTCGAATGCGGGTGATTTTGCCCCGATTCAAGTTGTCACATTTTTGGTTAAGCATGCACGCTGTTAAAATTTAGAACATTTCCTGTCTAGGCTGTTTAAATTATCTTTTAAAATGAATCATTTCTCAAAACTACCTTTCCTAACTGATGGTCTGGATGGATGGTCCTTTATTTTTTTCCTCTCTAATTCTTTATACCACTTATCTCTATTTTTAAGTTTGTTTTTTCCATTTTTATGTATTTCTTATAATTTAACACCCCATTATTCCTCATTGTTATGTCTATTTTCTTATTTTCTTTATTTATTGTGCACAATACATGCATTATTCTCTATTCTTTAAAACTTATCTAGACCCTCCTATTTTATCCTCCAGAACCTTCTTGATAGAAAAACAAAACGTTTACTTCCTAACAGGAAAACCTGTCTTGTCATAAAATTTTTTTAAATTTTTAAAGCTTTTAGGCCTCCGTTCATAATATTGGTGTTGACTGGTCAGCAATTCGCTCGATAACACAGTTATTTCGTAGTGCATTTTTTAAGACAATAAATGAAAATTAAAAAATTGCACCTGCGCTTTCTCAATAATATGTTTACAGTGTATTGTACTACTTTTGGGACTTATAGAAAATTTCATCAGCTTTAACTCGAAATATGGACAATTTTATGTTAAGCGGATCTTGAATTCTTCTGACAGTTTCAGACATGCTAATTTTAACCGTTTTCAGCTGGACCATTCATTACCCAAAGTTTTTACAGTGTAATTTCATTCCCTTACTTCCTGTTTAAGGCATAAAATTTGTTAAAGGTGTACAATGTATTTAAAAATATTGCAAGTAAAACAATGTTCACACTAGAATCTATATTTGTAGACAACGAAAATAAAAGGACGATAACTATGTTCCTACCTAATAGGATAGAAAGACTTAACCGATCTTATCAAATCTTGGTGTGACCAAAGCTTACTAAATTAAAAGACTTGACCAAGTTTCATGGCAATAAGATATATATTATTGACAAAATGAACACTTTTATATTCAAATTTGGTGTTAAATTTTGACGTTAAAATTGAAGAATTTTAACTTTCAACATTTGGGGCTTAAAACATTTAAATATTGCGAAAAATACCTTTTAAATGTCTTAATATTAAATGTGTCATGTATTTAAAGCAATAGAATACTCATTTGATGTATCAGATGTATAAAAATTATTCAAAAGGAAAAATTACAAAATGTATGAGTCTGTGCTTTAATAATTAACGTTTTGAATGAAAGGCGGGAGAGGTGGGGGTGGTGCTTGGGGCTTGCATGAAGATGTAATACTTTCCAGCAATTTAAAATTTGTGAAGTGGTTTTGTTATAAATAATCCTTCCATATGTACAAAATGTACTTTTGAAAATATATTTAAACATACATCATGGGAAGTGATAGTTAGTGCCTCCTGGGGTTGGAATCCCTCTTTTGACGATCAATGCTTTTGAATGGGGACATATGGTTGGAACCCCTTAAAAATGGCTGGATCCGTCCCTGACTAAAATATCTGACAATTGGACTTAAATATCCCATTGAGTGGACCTTAAAATCTGCAATGTACTCTTAATATTTACTAGTGAATCAAATATTGACATTTATATACAAGTAAACTCTTTTGGAGAATTTAACATCTGAGATATTACTGATGCACATTTGTCTATGGCAAAGGTTTTAAGACTTAAAATTGTGGTACTTCATATCTATAAATGACAAATGTCCTAAAGATATGACTGGAAGAAAATAAGGAGTAATTGTTCCTCTTTATCATAACAAATGAAGCTAAAAAAAAAAGATTTTTATGCCCCCACTGTAGAGGAGGGGGCATTAAGTTTTACCCTTGTCCGTCTGTCCGTACGTCTTTAAGTTGGTTTCCGTTCTCTAACTTTAGTTTACCTCACCCAGTGTTATGAAACTTATACACAATGCTTATTATCACGAATTACAGATCCAAAGTTTGAATTTTGGTGGCGTCACTTTAACCGTTCTAGAGTTATGCCTAAAATTGCTGAGTTTTTTGTTTCCATTCTCTAACTGAAGTTTACCTCAACCAAATTTTATGAAACTTATACACAATACTTATTACCACAAAACTCAGATCAAGTACAAATTTGGGAAGCGTCACTTGTAACGTTCTTCAGTTATGTCCCTTTATAACTTTATATGATATACAAGTGGGGCATCATCAGCGTCCCATGGACACATTCCCATTTATTTTCTGGAGTTAATATATTTTGTGGTTGGTAACGGTAACCCCAACTTTTTCTATATTTGTTTTATGAATGTATTGTTGGAATCAACTGTGCAAAGTTTAAGAGAAATCTATCATTTTTATTTACACCCCATACTATTTTGGAGGTACGATAACTATTTTCAATTTTCAACCCAGATGCAACCATCTACCCATGCAAGACAAACTATGTTTGTTTAAGTGTACAAAAGAGAATGAAATGTATGGAGACTGCCATCAAAGATTATGGTAATCAATGTTGGAATCACTAAAATTTATAACTAAAAAATAAGTGAAGTCCTATGAAAGTTACATATACATGTAGGAGATATGTGAATTATGACAAATCGCAATTGTAGAAATGGTTTTGTCCATGCTTTACCATGCAAACTATGAAAACTTTATATGTTTTCAAAAATTTGCAGGAGGCTCTATTTTGAATTATTATATGAAAATGGCAGGGAACTGGATATCACTGCTGGTTATCCCTACCAAAAGAGACTAAAGTGCCCAATCCCCCACCCACCCACACACACAAAAACAGAATTGAAAGGTAGTTAATTATCTGGTAGCAAGAACCATCACAGCCTAGCTACTGAACTGGATACGCAAATGCTAACATTAATCTATGCCTGTTCTATGTACGAAATGTCTTATTTACACCTTATCGCATGGTGGTACTCCTCAGAAAGGAGATATATAGAGTACACATAAATAGCTTAGTCCTTGTTTTACCGTAATTGACCACAAAGTCAGTTTGGTAAATAAAAATTCTATATGCTATTTGAATATCTGCAAATGATACTTAAAATAATCCTATGAAGTTTTAATTAATTCTTACAAATGGAAATTGAAAGCGACATGTTGATGACATTTGAAATAGAGTAATGGCTTGGTCCGTGTTTTACCATTGGAAACCACTAAAATCAACTTTTGTTTCTGCAAATAGTACCTAATTACCTCCCAAATTTTATTAAATTCCTTGGAAGTTATGTTGATATCAAACTTCCATTCATAAAATTGATTTTTTCTGAATTGTTACTTTTAGTCTGTTTCCATGGTAAGTCAGTCAAAAAAATAAATTATTTTTTCTTATATTGCCGGTGACCCCAAATTTTATTCCAATTATATAAAATAGAGACATTAAGCTTTTAGTATGAAAAATAAGCAATTTGTATCATTTTTGTTTTGCTTTGAATATGCAATCAAAGAGGTTTTATGTCCATTTTCCTGTATATCCATTGAAAATTTAGCCTATTTGCACTCATTTTCAGAGGTCAAAAATCTCTTGAAGTCCGGTGACCCCAAATTTTATTCCAATTTTATAAAATAGAGACATCAAACTTTTCAGTGTGAAAAATGAGCAACTTCTGTCATTTTTTTGGCTGTAAATATTCAATCCAAGAGGTTTTATATCCATTTTCCTATATATCCATTGAGAAATCAGCCTATTTGCACTCATTTTCAGAGGTCAAAAATCTCTTGGATGGCCATTGACCCCAAATTTTGTTCCAATTTTATGAAATAGAGACATTAAGCTTTTCAGTATGACAAAATAAGCAACTTATGTTTTTTGTTTTGCTGTGAAAATTCAATCAAAGAGGTTTTATGTCTATTTTCCTATATATCCATTGAGAAATTAGCCTATTTGCACTCCACTCATTTTCAGAGGTCAAAAATCTCTTGGAATTCCGGTGACCCCAAATTTTATTCCAATTTTATAAAATAGAGACATCAAGCTTTTCAGTGTGAAAAATGAGCAACTTCTGTCATTTTTTGGCTGTAAATATTCAATCCAAGAGGTTTTATATCCATTTTCCTATATATCCATTGAGAAATCAGCCTATTTGCACTCATTTTCAGAGGTCAAAAATCTCTTGGATGGCCATTGACCCCAAATTTTGTTCCAATTTTATGAAATAGAGACATTAAGCTTTTCAGTATGACAAAATAAGCAATTTATGTTTTTTGTTTTGCTGTGAAAATTCAATCAAAGAGGTTTTATGTCCATTTTCCTATATATCCATTGAGAAATTAGCCTATTTGCACTCCACTCATTTTCAGAGGTCAAAAATCTCTTGGAATTCCGGTGACCCCAAATTTTATTCCAATTTTATAAAATAGAGACATCAGGCTTTTCAGTGTGAAAAATGAGCAACTTCTGTCATTTTTTTGGCTGTAAATATTCAATCCAAGAGGTTTTATATCCATTTTCCTATATATCCATTGAGAAATCAGCCTATTTGCACTCATTTTCAGAGGTCAAAAATCTCTTGGATGGCCATTGACCCCAAATTTTGTTCCAATTTTATGAAATAGAGACATTAAGCTTTTCAGTATGACAAAATAAGCAATTTATGTTTTTTGTTTTGCTGTGAAAATTCAATCAAAGAGGTTTTATGTCCATTTTCCTATATATCCATTGAGAAATTAGCCTATTTGCACTCCACTCATTTTCAGAGGTCAAAAATCTCTTGGAATTCCGGTGACCCCAAATTTTATTCCAATTTTATAAAATAGAGACATCAAGCTTTTCAGTGTGAAAAATGAGCAACTTCTGTCATTTTTTTTGGCTGTAAATATTCAATCCAAGAGGTTTTATATCCATTTTCCTATATATCCATTGAGAAATCAGCCTATTTGCACTCATTTTCAGAGGTCAAAAATCTCTTGGATGGCCATTGACCCCAAATTTTGTTCCAATTTTATGAAATAGAGATATAAAGCTTTTCAGTATGACAAAATAAGCAACTTATTTTTTTTGTTTTGCTGTGAAAATTCAATCAAAGAGGTTTTATGTCCATTTTCCTATATATTCATTGAGAAATTAGCCTATTTGCACTCCACTCATTTTCAGAGGTCAAAATTCTCTTGGATGGCCGGTAACCCCAAAATTTTATTCCAATTTTATAAAATAGAGACATCAAGCTTTTCAGTTTGAAAAATGAGCAACTTCTGTCATTTTTTTGCTGTGAAAATTCAATCAAACAGGTTTTATGTCCATTTTCCTATACTAGTATATCCATTGAGAAATTAGCCTATTTGCACTCATTTTCAGAGGTCAAAAATCTCTTGATGGCCAGTGATCCCCAAATTTTATCCAGACATAATTTTAGGTTAATAATCACTATAACAGCAAAGAACTATTTTAACAAAGAACAACAAAATGGCATAAAGACACTCTATAGACAACAAACATAAGCAAATTAATAGATAAGTTAACAAAATGACCATAGCACAATAACACATTGACGGGATGTATAAATACCGAGCCACACAAATATATAAAATAAAGATGTTGTATGATTGCCAATGAGACAACTCTCTACAACCGACCAATTGACACAGAAATTAACAAATGTAGGTCACCATACGGCCTCTAACAATGCCCATACCGCATAATCAGCTATAAAAGGCCCTGAAATGACAAATGTTAAGCAATTCAAACATGAAAACTAACGGCCTAATTTATGTACAAAATAATGAATGAAAACAAATATGTAACACAGCAACAAACGACAACCACTGAACTATAGGCTCCTGACATTGGACAGGCACATACAGAATGGGGCGTGGTTGAACTAGTTAGATGGCGCAAAACCCTCCCCTAACCTTGGACAGTGGTGCAATAGCACAAAATAAGAACTCATTATACAAAACGATAAACGAAAACAAATATGATAAAGCGTAAAAACAACAACAACTAAAAAGTATATAACAAAAAAAAAAAAAAAAAAAAAAAAAAAACAAAAGGACTAAACAGTAAAGGTTAATATACAAAGATAAATAAGACGAACACTTTAACACGTAATTAAGATGATAAAGAACATCAGTACCTCGAAATTATACTTCAAGACCATCATGTATTATTTGTGAAGTTGATACGGAGTATTTATCAACAAGGTATCGGTACCTTCCGATGAACCCTTTAAAAAAGGACGAGACATCCTTTAGTTTAAACAATATTTTATTCAAATAAATTAAACATGGTATACAATTCTAATACAGGAAAATAAAAAGGGTTCAGAAACAAGCAAAAATCGCTTTCATTAATCTGTCTCCTGAGATTTTTTGTTCAATGTAATGTTCATTGAAGCCATGAAGGACTTATGATTCGCCAAAATCTCATCCTTGTCCAATGATATGTTTTTGTATGTTGGATTACCTGAGTATTGATTTATTCCTAATTCTTTTACAAGACATTAAGAGGTCAACATACAGTTTTCAACAAGAGACACGTGTCCCTACATTATGTCAAACTATAAATATCCGAGTCGATACATAAACTGCTTGAAAACGTCACAACAACGTCTTTTTTGATAAAAGTGGTATAAAGGTGTATAGTTAAAGTAAAAATTATGTATATGTAGTGAGGATTTATCTTTTTGATTACTTACAGTTCAAATAAGAAAATTCAAAATTTGAGTTACTACTAAATTTCATTTCACAGCCAATATTTTGGTCCAGCTCTTTACAACAAATACTACTTCATTTTAAGAGGTAATTAATTAAAATAAATGTTAAAACATGTCTTTATATATATTCAAAAGTTAATTTAAAATTCCATATTGTTTTTATTGAATCGAATATGGAAAATTACTATTCTTACCAACAGTAGATCCATTCATCTGAGTTTGAGTAAGATTTTTCAGCCGAATATTTAAGCTTTATTTAATTTTAAAACTTTGTTTTCCTTTCGTTTGCATTGTTTTGATTTTGTTTAACTTATTCTGATAATTTTGTTTGTTTCAAAATTCAACTTTTAGTCAGTTTCATTAACAAATTCTTTCAAGCTGAAAAATGGGCCTCAGGGCAGTTATAACTTATTTATAGAAATTTTCTATATTCTAAATGATGGTTAGATTCGAATACTATTAGCTAATCATGTGGTGCATTAATGATGAAGACATGTAATACAATTTACGAAATGGGTTGACACACATGATATGCCTTGCAAAAGAGGGACATGTGGAAGTCAGATATCACATATTTTAAACCGAAAAATAAATATCCTTCAGATTCAAACGTTAAACAACAAAACAATAATTCATTATTTCACTTGCAATAAGTCTGAAGCATGTTTACTGTCGCCTTCTTCATCACCTGATGTACATGGTGATGTTAAAATAATAGTTTTAAATTAAAACGTGTCCAGACAAAATATAATTTTTTGACGCTTTATCAATAACTGTGTGTATTTGGTTCTATTTTTTAAAGCAATAAACAAAATCTGTTTGTTTTACTAACTATTCAAGAAACATAAAATTCTTTATTCATGTATTTGTCAGCAGTGAACAAATGTGTAAGTTAACATTTTTTCAGAAAATGATAAGACCATTTATAAAACAAATAGATTTCCAAACAACCTTTTGAATTATACAAGTATTAGCTACAATTTCGACATAAAACAGACAGTTTATACATTACATTTTATAACTGTTGATTTACTTGATTTACTTAACATATAAAAGTTCGAAGATGTGGTATGATTATTTATTGCCAATGAGACAACTCTCCACAAGAGACAAAATAACACATGTTTTAGCAACTATAAGTGACCGTTCGGCCTTTAACTATGAGCAAAGCCAATACCACATAATCAGCTATAAAAGGTCCCCAAAAAACAAATGTAAAACAATTCAAACGAGAAAACTAACGGCTTAATTCGTGTACAAAATACTGAACGAAAAACAAATATTATAAACAGCAACAAACGACAACCATCTAATTACAGGCTCCTGACTTGGGACAGGCGCACACATAATGTAGCGGGGTTAATTTAGTTTGAAGGCGATAACCCTCCCCTAACCTCGGACAGTGGTGTAACAGTACATCATAAGAACAAACTAATACAATTAGTTAAAAAAGGCTTATCTCATCAGATGGATACAAATAGAAATACATCTAACAAAAGCACAGAGTGGACGTGACAGGGTACTTATACATCCCAACAACAAAAAGACACTACGTACAGATCTGAAAGTACTTGCAGTTACTGACTGCTAATTCAAAGCCAAAAACAACAAATAAAAAAAACCTGCATGTAAGACTAAAAATCATGACCTTGTGTTTTTTTAAAGAATCGAAAATTAAATGCGTTAAAACTTTCTTACAAACATGAAGTATTTCAATCAATATATTCCTATGTATATTTGTACTATATATTGTACTCCTTCTCAATTTTGTAGTGGCTAGAACTTTACTGTTTGTAATACCCATTAAACTTACATTTTGTTTTTTAAAATGTCATTATACAAGTGTGTTGTATGCCTATATATGTATTTCGTAGTTCTATGAAAAATTGTGTAAACGCTTATTTTGACTTAATATTACGAATCAGTTTTGTTTTGTCGCCTTTAGAATAAAAATTGAGTAAAATAAGAAATAATAATAACACTTTATCAATTAAACGCGATTCATTGAGAGAAATATATGTAGTACAACCTGTAACAATTTCAAAAGTTCATTTATATAAAAGAAAGGCCCATTGGATCTTGGTAAGGTAAGATAAAACAATCTCACATACGTTGAATTGTTCCATTTGCCTCAAAAAGTAACTTTTGTGGTAAACGTCAAGTATAGGTCGCGCAAAGGACAAATGTGTTCATTGGTAGAATATGACAAAAACGTTTTCAAACAATATAATTAAAAAAATGTGTACTAATTGAGTAGTATCTTATAACACTTGAAATAACCCGCACAATCGCGGGTATCAAGGACACGTTGAAGGGTTATTCAACACATCGACATTAACAAATTTGGCTTGTTTAATTTTCATAAATTTTGAAAAAAAAACTTTTCACTATGACCTATAGACAAAAATATAAATATTTCAAGAAATTGGAATCCCAGGAATAATTTTATTGGATATATAGCAGTATGACAAAAGCTACTTTTGATCATCATGATCATTGAGAAGCTTGATTTCTATTTACTTATAGCATGTGATTGAAACGTTTACCTGATTTTTAAAGAGTTGAATCCAATGGTGTTCGGTACCTCCTTATGTAAATATGTTTGCATACATTATATACCAGGTGAGTTTGCCTGAATCATGACTTGACATGATTGTGGTTGAGCTGAGATCCAACTGAAAATTCTTTAAAGAGGAGTATTGGTTGTCATTGCAGTTATAAAGTTACTTTAGTTTAGTTTGTTCATTTTACAGATTTTATTTTTTGTTAACCACTGTTCAGGAACCATGGACACAATGTAGACATGCAAAACGAGCTATTTCATTCTAAACGCACAACACGAAAATCTGACTGAAAACCTAAATATCAAGTCCGGTCAAGACGTGTGAACGATAAAATTGACACAAATAAACACACATTTCTCATGTGGTACATAATGGATGTATCAACGGTATTTTAATTAGCAAAATGTCTGCATAATGACAATGTAGTGTATGGGATATAATGTCAGCTCTGTTGGTATATCCAAGATGGAGATGTGCTCAATTTAAGTACATGGCCACATTTACACCCTATTAAAGATATTCAGCAATTAGCTTGATAATATTTTTTCAGAAATATTCCCTCGCATTTTTAATTCGACCTGAATTAAGAAATACTTATGATTATTGGAGTACCTGTTTTGAATGAAAAATATTTTCAAATTGACCAATATAAATGAAGACTAAACTATGGCGTTCATGCCTCCCTCCCCTTGCTCAGATCATTGTCCAAATAGTAGGTTTATTTTTTGCAAATTTGATTGTGGGTATCTTATAGATGGTATCACTATTGAACAGATATCACATTTGAAAGGATTTGATTTCATAGTTTCATCGTATTTTGAAAATTTGACCAGTCTTTACTAATGACGATCTCTGGTACCCTTTTCGGAATGAAAGATGTATAAAATATATAAAGGACCTTTCATACATTACTTCTGTTAATTTTTGTGCACAGCGTGCATGTAGTATTACTGATCATAAGAACATGCCATTTACAATATCATATGTCGCACCATTGCATACTCTATTTACCACCTAATCAACATCAAATGACAATTCCTTGTATAGTGTCTTCCATTCCTCATTTTCATTAAGTTTGAACAGATTTTTTCCATGTTTGCTCTGCTGGTGATAATTTTCCTCTAGATTAAAATTTTATTATATACATTAATTTTGCTCCATATTCGATCATTGGTTTTAGAGAAAAAGTTGAAAATAAATAAAAAATTTGTCCATGGGAAACATATGCTTCTGCTTGTATATATGCAAGAGTCAATGCACAAATTCAAATCTATTTGTTTATATGTAAAAAGCGCTTTGTACTCCTGAAAATATAGAGTGTTGTTTTCGTTTTTTGTTATTAGAAATTTCTCGGGGTTTGAGTGTTCTCTTTTATCAATTACAAACAGAAATAATGGAACTCGAAAACGGTGAAAGTAAAACCATCCTAATTTGAACGTGATATGTGTTTTTGGTAATAAATATTTTTTTACCACTCTTATTGATTCTTTATTCCACATATTGCTGTTCAACAATTAAACTTGGTGTACAGCATTCCATCAAGTATCCCTGTTAAATTTACCACTGAATACTCAGGAGAATATTCGGTAAAATTAACTATAAATAACACGAATATAAATATCTAAATACATTAATAATTGTTACAAACAGTCGTTGCTACAATTAGTATTTTTTTTATTCATAAAAATATCTAAATTACGATATCTATAGCTACACAATATTTTGTTTACGGAAATTATTTATTACTCCGGAATGTTTTTTTTTTTTACTATCTCTAATCAGAAACGAAATGCGGTCAGTGACCTCGCACGTTTTTCCTCTCCTCGTGTTTGGATATAATATTTTTGTATTGTTTTGAAAATTTGGATTAATAATTCGATGAGGTTTTGAAAGTTTGGAATAATGATGCGAAAAGGTAAGTTGTAGTACTAATATATTTTTCTCTGTTGCACCTTAAATCTTAAATAAATTTGTTATTGATTTGACCCAGATAAATATCGTGTCGTGACCTTTACCTATCAAATGTTTGTAAACAATATATAACGTACAAGTGTTACAGTACCTATATATTAAATAAGACACACACGCGCCTACACATACTTATACATTACATCTGAAGTACACACAGAAACATTCATAGTTACAATGTACATGCATACTTCTGCACATACAGCATCACATGACACATTCTTTCAGCTACGTGTAAAGTAAAAAGGTACCACTGTGACCTGTTTGTAGCTTTACCAATAGTACCAGCTCAATTTTATAAAATTACATCAGTTTCTGCTCATACATGTAGTATAGAGCATTTTTGTTAATAAACTATATGATACATACTTTGCATAGTGTTTTCTTTTTGTACTAATTTCTTCACATTATATCCCATAATAATGGTACTCCGTTCACTTAAGGACATTTTTATTTTATTTTTCTGTAGACTTAGCATTATTTTTAATTACCGTGTATTTTCAAGCTTGGTTACTCATAATTGTTTCTCAGTCACTGAATGTACGATGTTGTTACAAACTGAAGCAGCTGACCTCGTTTGTTTACGTTCAAATTATACTGGCGCCAAAACCACGTGACACATTGAATCGTGATGTCCAATCAAATTGCTCTATTGTCAGTTAGGGATTTTTAGTCTAAGGCAATTACATTATTTGTTTGTATGATATTGTTTTGAAATTGTTTGCAATGAATTGGGTGTTTATTCAACACGAAACCTCATTTCCAATGAAATTTGACATCAATGGAATTTTTTATGAATTTTCACTTATGGTCAGAATATTGATCTGTGTATATTGAACCATTGTTTTTTTATTAAATATATAAAGTACTGAGATTGGAAAGCATGTTGATATACCAGTATAGAATAAAATTCTCCCATAAATATATAAATTATACATATGAATTATAGAAAAAAAGCATCTATAATAATCAACACTTTCTTAGACTTACCATGGGTACTTCTACTTTAAGCTCCTTCATCTTCTTAATAATAAATGTTAATAAAAATACTCATAAAAGAGAACTATATGCAGAAATATCAAGACATGTAACCCATAACATCAACAGTAGGTACTCAACTAGAAAATAATTTTATTAGTATATGTAGCAGGATCAGTTCTGTTGTGGATTCAAATGAAAGGTGCATTGAAGAGCTAATTATAAGGTACATGTATGTATGATAATACTACACACTAAACATACCATCTAAGTTTAAAGAAATAGATGACTATTTATATCAGGAAAAATTAGACAATACATACTATCATTTAGAAGTATATAGGTATACAAACATTTTAAATGTTTCAAATCAAATATATAAATTTCTGAAAATGAATAAAAGTATTCTATAAACACATTAAAAGAATAAAATCTATCAAATTAAACAAGTTGTGTGACTTTCTGTCATTACATGAAATATTTATTAACAAATATGAAATTTGGAGCTAAAAGGAGATAACACTACATCTATATACTTATTCATTTCTTGATATCACTCTAATTGGGTCAACTCAACTTGGTTTATATTAATTGAATTTGGATAAAAAGACAGACAGGATGTGTATAAAACATTTTTTTTTTCAATTAATATAGTAAAAATATTAAATTGTTTTTTTAACCTACTCCTGAACAAAAGTATGGCATGTACATATGCACTGAAAATTGTGTTCATCGTTTGTTTCCCAAAGATTTTCTTTCATTTTGGATGCTTTTCGGGAAAATCGCTTAAAGACGTAAGGTGCTTGTCATTTTGAAATTCTTCAAAATACGATTTGCTTGGCCTATTTTGTCTGCCATTAAGATTGATGACGCTAAATGCAATGTAAACAAAGCAATGGAGACCGGAAGAGAGGTTTCTGAAGTTCTGAAATGTGTTTAGGCATTCGGAAGTCAGGTTTGAAATGGCCATTAGAAAATCTGCATTTTGTACAATACTTAAGAATAATAATGAAAACACATCTTTAAAAATATCATTTTATATAGAAGTGAAGAAAAATGTATTCTGCACTATTTTATACGCTGGTATTAACGTAGTGACGTGAATGCGGAGTTTTCCCGTGTGATAAGTACAATAACGAAATCCGAACGAAACGACATTATGACCGATTATAGACTACGATAGAATAGGTGAATTTATTAAAGCATAATTTTACAAACACATTTTTTCAATGTTACTACATGTAGCTAATTAAAGCAAATCTATAAAATGACATCAATTTTTTCTTTCAAAATATTCAACACCTTTGTTAATAAATAGCTGATCTCTATATTTGTCATACTATATAATTTTACTATATTTTCTACTTCATATCGTAACATTCTTAATGTGTCAACAGTTTTAGTTTTTTATTAGAAACAAAATGTGCTTTATAAACTCAAAAGAACATTAAGCTAAGCAGATGATTTAGTGCATAGTATGCGTTGTCATGAATTTTGTATCCTATAACAAGAGAATGGAGACTTATTACATGTTCGTCAATGTAGACTTTTTAAGTAAATCTTTCATTGATTTCCAAAATGTTTTATGATATGAACATGATGAACATGTAATGAACAAAATGATTATAATTATCTATGTCATTGCAGTAAGAACAAAATTGTTTTGTGAAATTTTCCACTGAAAAGCAGCTCCTCATTTGGCAAAATATAATGTAATAATTTCCACCAAAACGTTTTTATCTTATTATCTTTAAGATATTCAAAAGTGAATTTAATAGAGTCTTTGAATTCATTTATTAGTCTACCTTTGTCTAAGACTTTTCCCATTTCAAAATCCTGTTGGTATTTCTGTTTTAATAGACTTAGTACTAATTTGTATATGTTTTAATATTAATAGTTAGTACATCATTATTATCTCTAAGTTTAATTTTAGTTCGGTTAATATGGACTTTTGTTATGAATGATTCCTCTGATTTTAATTTGTCTACCCATTGCTTTGGTATAGATTTTTTAGTTTTGAGAATTCGGAAATCCAATTATTTTAAAACAGTTACTACTAACTAATCTATGTCAAACAAAACCTGTTAGCCAGACTATCTCTTACACTCATTGAAAATAATAAATTCAGCTTAATTCATTTGAATTGCTGATTAATGTCTGAACTGCTCGTACCAAGTGTTTAAAAAAGTAACTAAAAGTTGATTATGATCAACGAAACAAAATAATTTTGATGCTTTTTCGAAATTTATCAATGTTGCTAAATTAGTCTTAATTATATTTATGAGAAAACAGTCGCATATACAGCTAGGTAATCTATAACATGTTTAACTAAACAACAAACATTATTACATTCAATGAACCTTAACAAAATAGATGTTCGTGTTTTTGTCTGCCATTTTGCTTTTAAGATGTAATAAGTGGTTCAAATAGACTTTCAAAATTGCATGTGTTGCTTTCATAAGTGGTTCGAGTTGTATTCTAAACTGATCAAAGTTGTCTTTAAAACTGGCCCGAGTTGTCTCAAAATTGGTCCATGTACAACCCGCCATTTTAAGATTCCAGATCACATATCAAACCATTCCTTAATACAGACGCAGAGTTATATTGAGTTAATTTAATTTATTTCTTAATTTTGAAGTAATTATTTCTTCTGATATATTTCCCTGTTATCAATTATGTCATTTATATATAATATGTCACTATCAATCCAATTATCAAAGAACAAACATTTTCCTTAAAGTTGTATGAATTAATGCCCCGTATTACTTGTTTTCTGATTTCTAAATAATTATCGATTTGATAATGATAATTGTTTTCACAATTATTCACAGTTATCCATGTTTTTATCATCTCTTGATAGACGATTGGTGTATCGTTCCATATTTTTTTGTGTTATTTACATTCATCTTGAAGATAAGAAGGTTTTTTTTCGAATTTATTAAGGTATAGTTTTGATAATACAGACCAGTTTGCATTTCCTGATTCTAATATTTTTATAATCCATTTTAAATGTATTGATTTTATGTAGGACTCCATATCAATCATTTTAACCCCACCCCTTCAGAGAAGTTTTTTGTTATTATTGACCTTTTTATTTTATCTTGTCCTCCATTCCAAATGAATTTATATAAGATTTTATTTATATTTTGTAGATTATCTTTAGTTATGATACTGTTAGTAGCAATGTAGGTTATATTTGGTAATAGAAGAGCTTTTACTATTAATATTTTTCCAAGTAGTGTTAACTTTCTTTTACCATCTTTCTACAAGTTTTGTTATTTTGTCTAACACCTTTTCAATATTTAATGTTTGACACTCTTTTTTATCATACCCAAAATAGATCCCAAGGCTTTTGATTGGTTTGTCGGTCCAATTTATATTTTCATATTTATCTTTTGAACTTTTTAATCTTCCTAACCATACCCCTTCTGTTTTATTTCTATTAAGTTTAAGTCCTGAAAAACTTCCAAATGTTTCAATTATACTAAGAGCCAAAATTTTTCTTTCCGTGACTGAAGAAAATGTGTATCATAAGGTAATTGGCAAATTTTTGAAATACAAGATTTTCCATCTAATTTTATTTTTATACCTTTAAAATCTTTATTACTTCTAAGTCTTATTGCCATTAATTCTACTGTTATAACAAAAGGAGAGCTGAAATCGGACACCCTTGTCGTATTCCACGATATATTTTGAACGGACCTGAGACCCACCCATTATTTAAAATACATCCCTTAATGTCGTTATACATAGTTTCAACCCATCTGATAAAGCTACTTTTAAATCCAAACCTTTTCAGAGTTTCCGTCATAAATGTCCATTCTAACGAGTCAAAGGCTTTACTAAAATCCAAAAAATTGCTCCTTCTATATTAAATTTCTCAGAATAATCTATTATATCTTGTATTTGTCTGATGTTAAAACTAATATATCTGTTTTTGACATATCCGGTTTGATCTAGACTAATGATAGATGGTAGAACTTTTTAAGTCTCTGAGCTAACACATAAGCTAATAGTTTTGTATCAATATTCAATAAAGTTATGGGACGGTAATTATTTAATGAAAGAGGGTCATTCTTTTTAAATATTAGTGAAATTGCACCTTTCTTTTGCGAGTTTGTTAGTTCTTTTTTTTTCATAATTATAATTAAATACCTTGACAATAATATTTTTTAAACTCTTCCAAAATTGCCTATAAAATTCCACTGTCAGCCCATCAAGACCAGGGGATTTATTTAGCTTCATTTTAAAAATTGCATCTGTACATTCAGTTTCTGTAACTTCCCCTTCACATTGATTACTATCTGAGTCTTTAAGCTTTTTTGGTAATTCTGTTTCTTTAATATACGTTTTAACATCATTATCACAAGGGTTAGTTGACTCATAAAGTTTTTGTAGTATTTCACTTGTAGATTTTGATTGGTTTCCTGGCTATTTTGATAATACTGAACTCCTCTTATTTGTTATGTTTACAAAAATCTACCCGGAAATATGTGTTTAATTACAGAGAAGTGTGCAATACACCTACCTCATGAAATTGCAGTAAATCGGAATACATTTATGGCCCCAGTCCCCATGTTATAACAGGAGACCTTAACATCGTTCGTGACCGAGGATTGAAATCATTCCTCAGTAAAGGACCTAAATATCGTCCCCCGTCAATTATTAATTGGAATGAGTGTCGTAACATCATCCACGACTCACTCCGTACTTACTGCTCTAAATGGATAAAACGAGAAAAAGCTGACAAGAAATCATTAGATTCTTTTTTTAATTCGGTAATGAACATAGTTGATATACGTATTCAACATTTTAAAGATCATTTTACTCCTAACAACAACCGTAATAGCCCAATTTCCCGTATCAAACATAAGCTAAAAGAACTCGCCAAGGAATATATTTTTGTCCCGGCTGATAAGGCTGCTAACAATATCATTATTGTTTGACGTAAATTTTACATTGATGTTCTACAAAAGGAAATCATGAATTCACCAACATTCCAACTGACTCTATTATCTGTAACAAACATCGAACCTTTAAACAAACTTATTGGTAAGGATTATCGTACCAATGTTGTAATTAGATCTCTGAATATAGTTTACATTGGCACTAATATCGATTTTGTCATTAGCAAATTAAAACATAACTAAATTTGTATTTTCTTTTCAAACGGGATGTATAGAGACACACACGTTCATTTTATCTATAAAGAAGTCACTCCTAACTATCCTACTACCTGTCGATACATTTATTTTTGGCATTGCACAAGTCATGTCTTCTTTGACTGTTCATGACGTTAAAATACTAAATCCCTGGGATGTATTTTAGTTGATTTTAGTCTCTGATGCATGATTTTTTATTATTAATTGTTTTGGCTTTTAACTAGCTGTCAGTAACTGCGAGTACTCTCAAATCGTACTTTCTTTTTAATTTGACCTGTTGATACTATTTGTAATGCTTTTTGTTATTTAATGTTAACATGGATCTTGTCTATATACCAGCTTTGATTATTTGGTATTACTACAAATTTTCACTTCTTCGTACTATGAACATCAAAATTATTTCATTTTTCCTTAGATGCTGTTCTTGGACCTGTACAGGAAGTTTTATCTAGCACTAATTGTATAGTTTTATTGTTGATATTCACCCCATATGTACCAAGTGTTAGATTAGTTTTATTGATATTAAAGAAATTTCTTGGTATTCCTAAACGGAAGATTTTATACACACAGAAGAAGAAGTATACTTAACAACAAAATTATTTTCATTTACCTGTGTATAATATGACGCAGGTTTCTTCAAAAGTGATGATTTTCTAAAATTGTTTGACATTTCACAGTCATATCATACTTTAACTTTGTTTAATCCTATTTATTTACTTTTGACTTTAATTATTTATCCCTTGTAATTTTTATTAACTGTGTATTTGCATTCAGGTGTCACAGGTCAAATTTATTCGTTCATTGTGTGTTAATCTACGTTTTTGATTGAGTTAAGCCTTCCAATTGATATTTTATAGTGTGTTTTTTATGTTGTGATGTTATACTATTGTTTCAGAAAAGGGAGAAGGTTTGGTACCATTAAAACGTTTAATCCCGCTGCAAATGTTTGCACCTGTTCTAAGTCAGGAATCTGATTACAGTAGTTGTCGTCTGTTTATGTAGTTCATACGTGTTTTCGTTTCTCGTTTTATGTAGATTAGACCGTTGGTTTTCCGTTTGAATGGTTTTACACTAGTAATTTTTGGGGCCCTTTATAGCTTGCTGTTCGGTGTGAGCCAATTGGCACTCATACCACATCTTCCTTTATTTATTAACTTTAGCTACCTCTTTACAAGCAGAACCAAATACAATGAAAGTTTCAACTATGTACTGACTTCCGAAGCTGCATAAACTCCTTACAAATATAGATTTATTTCGTCTTCAAGCCATTGTTCCACTACTAAACTATCTATTTTACTTACTAGTACACTTAGTACAATCAAAACCTGGTAATAAATTGTTCAAATAAGGCCTTTAAAAATAGTGGAATTAATTACTTTTGGAGTGTCAAAATTCGTTGGAAGTACTTGATAAATTGCATGCTTATATTGGTGATTTAGAATATGTTCAATGTTTTGATTTTTCTACCCTATATACCACGTTGCCTCATAATCTTATTAAGAAAAAATCACACACCTGATTAAATGGGCATTTAAAAGTCGGAATGCGAATATATATGTTCAAACTCTTTAGGTCATTTTATAGTAACAACAAACAAAAGAACTATTTCAATTGGACCTGCTTTGATACTATAACTGCCCTTGAATATTTACTAGATAACATTTTTGTTCGCTATAGAGATTCCGTATATCGTGAGGTTATCGGAATTCCATGGGACTAACTGTGCACCACTTATTGCGGACCTGTTTTTGTATTGTTTTGAGTTACAATTTATGACTAAAATCAGCAAAGACCCATCGAAACAACATCTGATTCAAAAATTTAATAACACTTTTAGATATTTAGATGATATGTTGCCTCTCAATAATGACGACTTCAGTATGTACACTAAAGAGATTTATCCTGCCGAACTGGCTTTAAATAAAGCTAATACTAACAATGAACACTGCCCTTTCCTGGATCTTGATATCTTTATCCTTAACGGGAAGCTTAATACCAAAATTTATGATAAAAGAGATGAGTTTTTCATTTCTATTGTTAATTATCCATTTTAGATGGTGAAGTTCCTTGTCGCCATCTTATGGTTTTATACATCTCAACTTGTTCGATTCGCTCGTGTATGTAACAACGTATTTTATTTCAACGAAAGAAATCTCTGTATTACTGAAAATTATTACACCAGGGTTTTCGATATCACAAACTAGTCAAAACATTTACTAAATTTTATCATCGGTACAAGGACATCATTCGTAAATATAAATCAACATGCAAACATCTTATACGTTCAGGTATTTTCACATCCAATATTTTATGGCGATATTCTTTACAAAGCACCAAAATGTCGGCATTCACCTCAAAAGCTAACCAAACCTTTAAACAGACTTATTCGGAAAGGATATAGTGACGATACTGTTGTCAAGTCATTTAGGATTGCATATTTTGATATTAATATTGATTCACTCATAGGGTCTTTGCATCGGAAATAAACACATTTATTCTAAAACCAGTTGTTGGCATGATACAGGTTATTTTCTTCTCATATATTTTATGACAGTATGATACTAAACCTCTAACGGGAGGGATTGTGCTTTGTTAGTCGTGAATGTTTTTAATTTTAGTGTGACGTCCATTTTCATTGAACTAGTACACATTAAATTGGTAAAATGAGTTTCTTGGATAAATATTATATCACATTTTTGTTGATTTGCCCAACTTACTATTTTATTTATTTTTTCAGGTTGCTGTAGGCCATTAGCATTGACCGTGCATATATGCAGATAGTTTTTCATGGTGGTTTATAGTTGGATATTTTAAATTTCATACATGGTGAGTAATCTTTTTTAGCATTAATAATGAAGCATTTTATATATTTTTTCTTTGTTATTATTTTGTTATTACTTTTGACTGCCTTAAAACTGAATTCTTTTAGTCCTGTTTCTTTACAAGAAGACTTATTTATAGGACTGTTTACATACTGATGTAACGTTTGTTTCATCTGAGCATTGCCGTTATACGCTTCACTGATTTCTATTAGTTTTTCAAATCGTTGGTATTTAAATGATGAATTTACACCTGTGTTTGTTTTTTTCACAAGTAATACCGCTTTGTTTACGTTATTCTCTATCTTTATCGTTGGTGTATTCCTGGTTAATATTTTAAGCAGTTTATTTTCCCGTGCATTAACGTACATGTTAACATGTATTATTTTATCGATCTTTTCCATCATTGGTAATAAATATTTGCATAAGTTTCATAACATTTGATTGAGGCAAAGTAAAGTTAGAGTGCGGTAAAGAGTTTGATAAAGGACTTTCCGTTTTAAATGTCTTTGGAGTTCGGTATTTTTGCTATTGTACTATTCACCATTTTGTTTTCAATTATAAAGGGTCATTACGCAAGAACGGTGACGTGACGTCCCAAGAATGATGATTCATAGATTTATATAGCTAGATAAATAATTACAGACTATACATTATAAGTTTATCTAAATGTTTCATATGATTGATCGACTTAAGCAGATTACAACTGAAATCACAATACCTCAAAATAAATTGAATTCGTAGTCGAAAAACGTGCTGAGCGCTCACAAAAATGTTAAACCAGCCACATTCTCTATGTGCCTTCCAAAGTCAAGAGCTTCTCGCTGGCCTAACAATGTAAGTATTTTGGGATAAAATTCAAAGTTACCAAAATGACCATTTAAACCAGGAACATAAATGGCTATGTGCTAATATTTCTCAATTGTAGCAATGATTTTTATTGGTGTGTACTATCTGGTAATTTATAGTGACTTTAAAAATAAAACCGTTGATCAACTTTGGTATGTAATGGGAAGTAACTCCAGCTAATTTATAAGAATTTTGTAAGTGAAGAGAGGTAAATCTACCTGCATTACTTACCAAAACACAGTTATAATCTGTTTCAAAATTATTAAAACCCTAAATTTTAAGACTGTTTAGTATTTGAAATAAAAATATAACGCATTTAATCTATTTCCATTACAAGCCTTAGGGTTATGGTTAAAATAAGTTATAGTTACCTTATACCTTTTTAAGAAAAAATTTTCATATTAATTATTCGTTTTATGGTTAGAATTATCTCCCCTTATGCTTTTCCAAAAAAAATACTTGTACAAGTATTTTTTAAGTGGAAGTCAAACCATGTTTCTTTTTTTTCAGAACTCCACACAAAAAAATACATTACTTTAAAACATGCAAAAATAAAGGAGCATACATGTCGAGTATAATGCATGCAGATGTATATGCTCCTACAAATTTTAAACATTTTTCACGTTTTGGAGAAACAGTAAAAGATAATTTTGTTGAATTACTTTATTTCATATCAGCATTGAAGGTACATTAACCTTGCTTTCATTTATTGCAAGCATTCTTTGGTTTATTAACTTATAATTTGTTGTTGTATTTTCTTTCTTCCTTTACAGTTTTAGAGAGCTAAGTGTTTCTGCAGTGCATATTTTTATTCATGCCATTTCCTTAATTGTGTTCTTGGGTCTCATTTAATGTATATTAATATCCGATATCTCCTTGTAATTGTATGAATTTTTCTTTCTTTATAATTTAATTGTTTGCATATACTGGTAATTGAAATATAAGTAACAGTTTTTAATACTCTTCTTACCAAATTTGGAAACGAAATACTTAAGGTGGTTGTCTTATGTATACAAATACCAACTTATCACTAATACAAGAAAATCCTACAAAATAAGGAAACGGATTAAGATATTCATTATCAAATTAAATCATTGTTGTATAAATCACTTACATAATTAAGTAATAATTATCTTTTGGTTGCAAGGTAGATTGATTATCAATTGTTAAGAGGACATCATGGATGATTACTTAAGTTGTCATACCCTTCTTAAATATAAAGACAAATAACAATTATTATTAACACATCAGAGTAATCCTGCGTCTTGGCTGTGTATATCGTATACTATCAGATTATTACATGCCATTTTTCGTATCAGATGTATTTTCAGCCCAAGGTTCAATATCAGCCCAAGATTCGATATTTTTGGCATTTTATATAATCTATATTTTCCTGTTTCCTAATAATTGTTTTGTACCCTACTTTGTTATGTTTTTCACTGAAAATGTACCATTGAGGTGTACTTTCCGGAATTTGCCGAGTAACGCCGGAATGTCATGCGATAACGTTACGGAAAGGCATGTGATAATAGCCTGACGCATGTGATAAATTTTTCATATCAGCCCGCTAAACACCATTTCGGAAAATATGAAATTCACGTTAATTTCATGCTATAATCATACAGTAAAAATTTAAAAGTTATTTACTCTAAGTATATGATAAAAATTATTATAATGGCCCATTGATTATACAGGGATTATAATAACAAACATCCGATCAAGCATTTGATTAAGAAAAAATAAGGAGGCTTACATTGAAATATTCAACCCTCCACTTTAATCTCCGATATCTTGTTGACATGACGAACCTGCTGTCACCACTTTATTATGTGTATAGCTGTAGAGTTGTGAGGACAATATATTTTCCATAATAGGGAATTACATAGACACTACTCTTATTTCATCTGTTTTATCATATTAAAAATTATCAAAGTTGCACTGCACTATCATATCCAAAAAAAAAAAAAAGCCTAAAGTATAATGGGGGTAACTTTTGGTGCACAAAACCCGTATTTGTTTACGGAAACAGAGCCGCCGATGAGCGATATATTTTTTTTCCAACATTTAGATAAATTATAATTCATATACATTAATAAGTATTATTTGGTGTGAAGCAGCTCTCGAGCTTGTTGTTCTTTTATACTTTTTGTATTAAAAATGGAAGTGTCAGACTTTCCAACCTCAACGTAACTGGACTATTTTTTAAACGTACAAAACAGCAGAAAACTCGTTTTTTATAGGGATTTGAACAAAAACAGTTAGGCCTTAACTTAAACAATATTATATTAATCAACTATTACTATTGGTCTGATGGTTGATGAAGAAAGCACCTTTCGAAATTGAATACCAGTAAACGTGCGAAAAGCATGAGAACGAGAATCTCGGAAACAATAAAGTTATTGTTTTTTGGCGCCGCCTAGTGACCACTGGAATAGCCAAATAATGTCCCATGTGAATCTCCCTGAGGCGTAATAATGTCCAATTGAATCTCGCTGAGGCGTAATAATATCCTTTTGGATCTACCTGAAGCGTAATAATATCCTATTTACTCTACCTGACGCATAATAATGTCCTATTGGGTGGCGTTATAATTAATTTGAAAGTAATTATAAGGAAAACGTTAAAAATATAGCATATAAGATATGATAATATTATATTAGTATGATTGCTAATATCTGCTGGTTATATTGTGTAAATAGAGGGTTCACGTAAAGCTTGGTTTTTATCTATTCTCGATACTTAATGAATGATATGACTTTAAGGAATCAAGAAAAGCCTCTGTGCATCTGTGAGTGTTTCAATGATACTTTGACACTGATGAGCAGGCAACAGAGGTAAATATAATAATAAAATAAAGTCCACACAATTGTGTTGCATATGATAATGGACAATGGATTTTTTATATATCGATTCCTTATGAATGCTAGGGCGTATATGAATCAAAAGAAGTCTTAAAAGAAAATATGATACCCGAACCGAAAAGGCAAGAAAATCACCCAATGACAATAATCACTACGGGGTAATTTGTTTTCGGCCTGTACCGCCCAGGCATACCGTATGCGTATATAATGGCTCACACGCACGATAATTAAAAGGGTCCATGCTACCTGTAATCATACTTACTTATTCTAAATTGAACGACCGTAAACCAAAACACTATTTTTGATCGACCCCTACCCGTTTATCGGATAGGCACCCGCAAATATTGACCTTAACGACCCCTATTTTTTCTACCCTAAGAACCAAGCGGAGTCTGCTATAAGGCCTTGGCTAACTTTAAGACGCCTTTCCTAATGAAGTAGTCAAGTCATAAGTCAAGAGAACACGTAAATCCAACCCCAAAGGCCAGAAAATCACCCAATAGGAAAAAGCCCGAAAGGGGTAAAATAGTCCCCCAGCACCACCCAGGCATGCCGTAGGGGTATATTATAGTTTAACGGACAGGGTGTCTGTTACCTGCCTGCATCATTACTTCCATCCTTTTGGGAATGATTCATTTGCTACTCGGAGGGTAATGTCAGTCATATGGTCCAAATCCTTTGCTAGTAAGAGTGCTTTGTCCGTTATTAGGACATTATAACGACATATCCCTCTGACTCGCAAAGGCAAATTATTGTTTGGTCCTTGTCTAAATGTGATAGGCAATCTTGCTATAAATCTGACCGAGGAATTTCTTTCAGGATATAAATGTTAATTGCAGGATGCTTAAATACGCACCCACTTTCAGTCGAAATGGGACGTTTAATCCGTTGTCTCGTGTTGGGGAGTGCCACGCTCTCTGTACGCGTTATAGGTAAACCCTTGCAACACTCTGAAGGTCCGTAGTTGGACTGTTCCAAGACAAAATTACTACGTTTATTCTACATACCCTACTTTGTAGTGGCAGTTCAAATACTAAGTATACAGCATTTCATCTCTGGCCAAACTATTATGTATGTGATAATTGTTAAGTATTCCCGTCCTGAATATACACGACATAAATGCTACTGGAAGTTCAGCAAGCATCAATCAATTGATCTTTAGAATGTATTTCTCTATATATATATATGTAAAGAAACAGAGGCAAAAAAGTAGCCGATCAAATCTGATTAATCTATTTTGCAAATACAATACACGAGCAACCGAATAAACTACAAAAACTGTGAAAATCGTAGCGTCGACAGGGTGAGCATCTATTGTTGTATATGCATCATCCGCCATGCACCGCAGACTCATTCAAATTATTATAATAGGAAATATGTTTAACCCTGCCACATTCTTTATGTGCCTGTCTTAAGTCTGTAATTATGTGGTTGTCGTTTGTTGCTGTAAATCAAGTTTGTTTTTGTTTATTGTTTGATTCATAAATTGTACAGGCCGTTATTGTTTCGTTTGGATTGTTTACAGTTGACATTTCAGGGCTATTTATAGCTTGCTATGCGGTATGGGTTTCGCTTATTGTTTAAGACCATACGGTGACCTATCCTTGCTATATTCTAGTCATTCAGTCTCTGCTGAAGAGTTGTGTACCACATCTTTTATTTTTATAATGACATGTTTTGTGCTTCTTGTGTTAAAATCAAAACAGGCTTATTATTTTTCCTTATTGATATTGCATCTGGTAGCTTCACACTTATTTTGACAAAAGGATCACTCAGACCATAATGCAACATGAAGACTTTGTAGGCAAAATCTCATCGGTACCATATGCCATATGCCATGTTGTATCAAATTCGTACTTAGAACTTGTATTGGCTTTCTTGTGTCTTTGAAACAAAAACAAAAAATCATCGATATGCTCTGTTTTAGATTCGGAATTAACATTTGGAATCATATTTAACAGATGTTGAATACATTTAATTGCGTGATTAAATCAATAAAGTTAGACTATTATAGATTACTTTGCACCAAGTTAACGGACTAACTACAGTCGCACACAAATAAATTACCGTCTTCATACGTTACTACCAATGTATGAAGAAAACTAAAAATCGAAAAAGTAAGCCGAAATAAGGAATTTCTGTGCAATGTGCTTGTTTTATTGACGTCTGAAACCTATGGTACGAAACATGACCTGACATAAGCTGTAACAAGCAGAAAAATTCAAAGTTGTAAGAAATCCTGATGCATTGAATGAGTAGTCTTCTATCTCCTATACAGATAATGTATGCAAACTTGGTTCTGCGAATACCTGTTTTATCTGTGAATTTCGGCCAATACTTTTACTCACTAAACGGCTTAATAATTAGATGTTTGACGATTTTAACTAACTTATCTTGTTCGAAGCGGAAGCGAAACATTTGCTGTCCCGCATGATTCCGATCCCATTTTCCATGCGTGGCATTATACACGGTGATAATGGTTAACACGCCAATGTTGGTAGTTATATGCAAAATCTACTATTCCAAACCACGATTTATAATGATGTATAAAACTGAAACACCATATGACACTTTTTTCAGGAGCAAATTACGATGAGGCTTGTACAGTTGATGGAGATTGTACAGAAACAAATGCTGCAAAAGTGATAGTGGTACCAGTAATTGTATATGTAGTGACGGTTTTTCCGAAAACTGCTGCTGCAGAATGTGCCGCAAGTAAGAGTTATTTGTCAATTTATGTTGTTGGCTAGCTGTCTCATTTACAGGTGTCCCTGACCGTGTCCTTTTTCCTTGAATTTAGTTAACTTTCAATATTAGCATATTACATTTATACTTATACGATATAAAAAATAACCAACCTTAAAAGATCCTAATGATGTAACGAATGTACATTTAAAAGGTTTTATGCTAAACAAAATTCCACGAGGAATTAAACTATTTTTAAGTACGGACGCTTCATTTGTATTGTATAAATTATACTCAAATATGTTGGGTTTACAACAACGACATTTAGTTTGAATAATGTAACTCTTCAATTGTATTGACGTCAGTAGTAGTATGGTGTAGACATTTGTCACGTGACAATCAAAGTAAAGACAAACGTAACGTGGATCGTCATGCTACATCTTGACAATTTTATAGAATTTCTTATCTAAACCTGAGAAAATACTTATACAAATGTAAGAATGTATCTTATAACATTAAAGTATTTATTGTTTTTCTATAAATATTTAACTATACAAAATTATTCTTCCTTGGTTTGAGTACTACATTGCAGTACCGTTTTATCCTGTACAAAAACCGTTTTTGCCTGAAAAAATAATACATGGATATATAATGACACACTTACATTTATTCTAATACTTTATGCGATAGGAAGTATTTCTGAATAGAGGAACTATCAATTTCGTGTTTTATTTATGAAAGAAAAATCTGACCCTGATTTAAGTTCGGTGTGAAAAGCATGGCCGTCAGAGGGTTTTTACTAAAATTTATTTCAATAATATGTTTACGTCAAGTCTGAAAATGACAATAAAATGATTCTGGGAACAAACAGCCAAAAAAAAAAAAAAAAGCGCGAATCTTTGACAGAAGTAGTCCCCAAGTAGTCAACCTTTAAATGATGATTTTCGTACAGTTTTGTTTTTATTAGCCAAAACTACATGCGCTTGGGCAATGGACCTCAGTTTTTCTTAATATTTTTTTTGTGGTGTTTTGATTTTGTTTAGCAAATATTCCTAAATACTCTTAAATACTTAAACCTATGTCCCCTTATTTGATAATGGTTTGCTCTTATCCAAACGACAAAGAAATAAGTGCTTGTAGTTTATACAGGATGCCGCTCTTTTCTTATTGTCTAAAAGCAAGATCAAAAGACTAGAATTCTTTCATTTTTTTTATCAAATTATGTGAAATAGAGGAAAACGTAAGAAAATGATTAAATTTATCTGTTGATTTTATTAAGGTTTTTTCTGAAATTAAGTTTGTATGAATTTACACGGCAGTCATTCTGTAAATCGAGAAAATTATATTGAAAGAATAAGTAACAGTACCGAAGTATTGCGAATTATCGTCAAAATGTATGAACAATTCTATATATACATAGAAAGTATCCCGAAATATTCCTGGTTTAAATATGCTGTGTTTAAACGTTTCAATTCCACACAATGTCTAAATAGCGGCGGTGGCAGTAATGATTAATACGATAAAAGAAATTCCTGGATTAATTGTATAAGATACGCCGAGCTACACTATTTACGTTAGAACTGAAAATGTGTTTTAGTTCGCAGAATCATTACATCCGGGCATTTGATTTTGGTTTCAGTTTGACAGTGTAGTGCTGCGTTTATTTACTATACCTTTCTATCAAAAACCTTTTGATGATACATACCATGAGAAAAACCTTATGGTAACTTAATATCTCCAAACTGAGTGAGACCGGATGTGTTTGAAATAACAGCGTCTTCTGTTATGCATGCATTACCAGGCCTTTGAAGCGAATCCAGACTTGTTACAATCGGTAATAGAACACAATTAATAAATATTGTATTCTACTTGTTACATGTATGTAATGTGTCTGTTTGATCAAAAGTTGGAGTTGACACTCTAGGTACGTACGTTGAATTTTCACCTCCTGGATGGGAACTATGACGTATATCAATGCGCACGCAATCTCTCATTTCAGGAAGACCCTCCCGATCGCGTCGCACATTCCTAATGCATTTAACATTTTACTAGTAGATACAAAATAACTTATTTTTAACAAGTAAGGCTCCTACTAACCTTATCATCTTGCAATTAGGTGTCAAGTTATTTTTGCCTCTAAAGTGAAATCAGGTTTTGATATGTGGTTATCTATAACAAATAAAAATGTTTTTCTTAAGTTATGAACAGAAAGCTCTTTACATTAACATAATTGTTTTCTTTTTAATTTTTCCTCTGTGCATTACCATGAAAGTACTACTAATATTTAGATATGAATAAAAATAATATAAATAAGAAGATGTGGTATGAGTGCCAATGAGGCAACTCTCCATCAAAGTCACAATGTATAAAAAGTTAACAATTATAGGTCAAAGTACGGTCTTCAACGGTAATTATCTTTAAATGAAGGTGGTAAATGACACCAAACAAATAACGTTCTTATTAAGATACCACAGGATTCAATCAATTAAAGTACAAAAGAGCAAACGAATTTAATTTTCTGATGATGAATATAAAAGTAAGAAGATATGCTATAATTGACAATTACACAACTATTGACCAGAGACAAAATGGCGTAGATGTACAATTTAAGTTATAAATACGCCACCCATCGTACGGCCTTTAACGGTGAGCAAAACCTGTCACACATTGCCTTCTTGATCAAAGTAACGCGTTAACTGAACTTTCACGATCAATGTTTATAAATAATGATTCAAATTCTTTTTAAAGATAATATTAACCTTTAAAGGAAAACACAACTTCCATTTTTGTACTATCTCACAAACAGAATATCAAATTTCAAACATATCATGATTTATTGTAATGTGACCATTGTTGATCCAAAATGTGTTTTCATTCTTTAATGTTTAGCATAAAGTTATGTGTTGCCTTTGTGTTTTCTTAAACAGTACTGCACGTTTTCTTAACCTTAGTGCACAATACAACATTCATTAAAAAGTTGAACCTGTTTGACAGACATTTTATTTTTTCTGATTTTTCCGCCTGTTAATAATACAATGTGTATTTTCAGATGTTTTAGTTGAATTGTATTTAACTGCTTTCACGATCCGATACCAGATCTTTAACGATCCAATCTCAATGCTTGACCACCATTAGATATTCTCCCACTTAAGGCATGACTTATTAAACACCTTTAATAGATTATACCGATAGTTATGTGGGATATACGTCAAACAGACAGCAACCCAAACCCAACAAAACGTATTTAAATTTACCTTTTTCAGTAAAATAAAATCTAACTATAGTGGGGCTGTTGTTTACTACTGGCAACACAAAATGCAGTTTTATTTCCAATAAATGCTTTATTGATACTAAACTTTATATTGTGTTATAATTTTTCATAAAATTTTGATGTAGATGTAGCCTTAAATGGCTTTCCTTTCTGATGTAATTTATGATACATCCGAGTACTATTATTTGGACGGGACTGGGTAAATAAGATTTATATGTATTGATCGTTGACGTACATCTGATGAAAGTGAATCATAGTTAACGTTATTTATAAATGAGGGATACGGATAAAAGACACATCATAAATACCGATTCTATTTGCCAATAGGGTATAACATTTTAATTATACACAACGGTACATGACGGATAGATAATTTGATGTTCGATGAGTTTATTTGTCACTAACTGTGTTTCACTGATTTATTTTACAAAATACATGTTTTTTAGGAACTTTGTTATCCTAGATACAACTGTATAAACTAATGATTTGTTTTTAATGATATTTACAAATTACAGAAGTTGCCTTAAACACAAATTGTGACTCCGCACAGACTGCCTCAGATCAATGTAGTGAAGTCAACTCTGAATGTAGAGATGATTCAGAAACTAAATGTCTGTGTAAAGCCACCCATTATGAAACTGGAGGCGCATGCGTACTCAGTAAGACTAGAAATATAAACATTTGTTTTGTAACTAATTACTTGTTTGTCAATTTTAAGAGACTAATCATTACCTTTCATTTTTGCTCTTCCAAGAGTTGTATATATGTAAAATGCTTTACCGAAATGATCTTTGAATTCCGACTAGTTAAAAATACATATTGGATTTTGATGCCATACTACTTAAATTATTAATTTTTTTTATATAAGCCGCATTTTTATGATTGCAATTTTGTTGCAATAGACAATTTCAGTAGGTGTTGAAGGTATGTTCTGATAATTTATACAGATTAAGTCTGTGTAAAACTTATTATAATGTTTCCGAAATTCTTTCAGGATATAAATTTCAATTAAAAAGTACCAAGTTTAATACTTTGACTTTTCCGATTTTTGTTAAAGTTATAGGGTAAAACTACAAAAAGGTAGTAGATATTTCACCCCAACACTAAGGTATGGACATGTATAATTGCTTGTATTGCTAAATTTTATATACATGGTAATGTTATTTATTGGTTATTTGTTAGACGTACATGCAATGGAATACATAAACATATATCATATCGATGTTAGGTAAACGTCTGATAAATACTGATATAAAAAGACAAAATGGAAGTGAACATAACTAAAATCGTCTGAACTACTAACACAATAAGAAAATTTGGGACAAGATGGTTCACATCTACTGCGATACCAATATAACGATTCCCTAGTTAATGTAACAGCTAGGATCATGATATCTGATATCAATTAAATGTTACTTGTGAGTTGAGAAATCTAAATTCCTCTATTTATCAATGTATGGTGGCAGCAAAATGAATTATGAAATATCTATTTAATTTCTTTGTCTCTATAGACTTGCTTGTTTTTGTGTATGTTTTGTAATTCACAAATGTACCTTCACCTTTCCGCCTTTAAATATATACTTTAGGTTCTATCGTTAAACATTTGCTTCTTTTGTAAGCTACGTTTCTAATTCAGTGTCCAAAATGAAGTTTGTAGACTTATTCTTTTGCTTTTTTCCTGTTTTTGTTCTGATCTTTATCCCGTCGTCTTTTCGTATCTTGACTTGTACCGTCTACTGCTGTATATACATCATTCGTCATACAAATCACGACTTAAATATAATGTCACAATAAGGAATATTCTGTATGTGCCTGTCCAAAGTTAGAAGCCTGTTATTTAGTTTGTTGCTGTATACCATATTTTTTTTTAAGTTTATTGTTTTGTACATAAATCAGTTCGCTAGTTTTGTCGTTTGAATTGTTTAACATTTTGTTATTTCGGGGCCTATTGTAGCTTGTTATGAGGTATGGGTTTTGCTAAATGCTTATAGCCATATGATGACCTATTGTTGCTTACTCTGGTGGAAAATTTTCTAATTGGCAACCATACCGTGCACATGTTTTGAGATTCGTCTGTTAAAATCAAAACGCTCTAATCATTATTTGATCCACACCCACTTTGGCAAACAGGATTATTCGAACTATAATCAAACTTCTATACTTTACAGGAAAACATGCTGTATGAAATTCGTACTTTAGCACTTGCATCTATAAAAGTCGTACTTCAGCACTTGCAATTATCAAATTCGTACTTTCAGCACTTGCATCTATTTTGTGGTATCATTTAAACAAAATTATCGATATTCTCAAGTTCCGAATTGACATTTGGAGTCATGTTCAATCGATGTTGAATACTTTACATTGCGTGATTAAATAAATGTAATCGGACTTTTATAGATAATTTTGGACCAATTTAAAATAATAACCACAGTCACACACGAATCAACGTCCTCATTCGTTACAACAAATGTATATGTAGAAAACTGTGAGATCATAAAATTCAGTTGATAGAAGAAATTTTTGAAATGTTGCTATTGAGCAGTTTGAAACCTATGTTATGCAAAATGACATGACACAAGCTACAAAATGGAGAACACGAGTGGAAATTTCAAAATTGAAAGGAAACCTGATGCATTGAGTGAGTGTTCTTTTATTTCAAGTACAGATAATGTATGCATACAATGTTCTGCGAATAGCTCTTTTATCTGTAAATCCCGTGCCATAATTTTTATTCACTAAACGGCTTAATAATTAGATATTTGACGATGTTAACTTACTTATCTTGTTCGTAGCGGCAAAATTGTTGTCCCTGCATGATGCCGATCTCCGTTTCCATATGTGACATTAAACACGGTGATGATAGTCAAACGCCAATGCTGGTAGTTATTTGCAAAATCTACTATTCCAAACCACGATTTAGAATGATGTATAAAACGAAAACACCTTATTACATTTTTTCATGTGTACCTTATGGTGACGATTGTACAGGTTCTGGAAAGGGAGATTGTACAGAAACAACTAATATAGTATTTGAAACTACCTGTAAATGTAGTCCCGCTACATTCCGAAAAACTAATGCTGCAGAATGTGCCACAAGTAAGAGTTGTCTAGCTGTCTCATTGACAGGTGTCCCTGGTTGTCAACTTTTTCTTTTATACTAAGTAACTTTCCTTATTAACACATAAATTAGAAATTACCGACACAAAAGAAAACAAACCTTAAAAAGACCGCAATGATATAACGAATATACATTTGAAAGCTGTTAATCTAAAAAATCCACGGAAATAAACAAATTAAATCGTTTTAAGTACGACTCATTATTTGTATTATAGAAATTATACCCAAATATGTTGCGTTGACAACAACGACATTGAGTTAGAATACTGAAACAGTTAAATTCAATTGCATTTTATGAAAAACAAATCTGACCCTGAATAAAGTTGTAAAAGCGGAATGAAAACTTTGCCGTCAGAGGGTTTTTATTAAAATTGATTCCATAAATATGTTATGGTCAAATTTGAAGATAACAATAAATGCTTCTGGGAACAAACAGCCAAAAAGCGCCAATCTCTGATAGAATGGTTTTCAAAACATGAAACCTCTAAATGATGACTTACTTACAGTTTTTTGTTTATCTTAGTGTCTTTGTAAGCCAAAAACTACAGGTGCTTGGCCAGTTGGGTAATGGACCTCCGTTATTTCTAAAAAACATGTTGGTGTTTTGATTTTGTTTAATAAATATTCTTTAATTTTCAATCCTATTTTCCCTTATTCAATATGGTTTGTTTTTATCCATATGATATTACAATACATATTGGTAGTTTATGTATGATTCTCCTTATTTTATTTTTCTTATTTCCCAAAAGCAAGACCCAAAGACCAAAATTTTAAAAATAAATTTTCTCAAAACTTAATGGTATTATGTGAAATAAAGGAAAACATGATAACAAACTGATAAAATTCATCTGTTGATTTTATTAAGGATCTACCGCCATCTTGGATTGTAAAATGGCAATACACAATCGGTCTAGTTCTGGCTAAAATCTGCAAATATTGACCAGATGAGCATTAATATGCAGGACTGTGTATTTGAATAAAGAAAATGAATGATTTATCATATTAATCAGAATGTTAACAAATACTTAATATTTGTTTTGTTCGAACAAATGTTACAACATATCCTTTTAAGGAGAGATAACTCTAATAGAAAATAATTTATAAGGGAATGTTAAAGACATTTTCATTTTGTACTTGTAGCAACAGGAAAATAAGTTCGGTGACACCATTTTTCTTTTTATTTTCTTAAAGCATATTACAAACCTATCTACTCATATTTTATTTCAGAGTTCTTTATGATAGATTTTTATTTCTTCACTAAAAGTGATTTTAATGAATTGTGTATGCAAATTAGGACAATTTAGCACGACTTGTAGCTTGAAAAATAGCACGATCACCCATATTTTATTATCTTTTGAAAAAGCATTGTAAAATCAAAATTTTAGCAAAGTATAGGAAAATTCTATCAGAGGAAATATACCAAAGATCCATATTAACAAAACAATTGTGTTTAAATAAATGATTGTCTTATTGACGTGTTTACCACATTTCCTTCTATTCATATTTATATATAGAAATAAGAAGATGTGGTATGAGTGCCAATGAGACAACTCTCCATCCAAGTCACAATGTGTAAAAACTAAACAATCATAGGTCAAAGAACGGCCTTCAACACGGAGCCTTGGCTCACACCGAACAACAAGCTATCAAGGGCCCAAAATGACTAGTGTAAAACAATTCGAATAGGAAAACCAAGGGTCGAATCTATACAAAAACGAGAAACGAGAAACACTTATGAACCACATCAACAATCTAAAGATGGCAGGACGACGGGAAAGCCTATTCTTAATATAAAGATATGCAATATCATCACTTCATCAACAATCAAATATGCTGCACTTGAAATATGTAGATGAGGATTAAAAAAGAAAAAAAATTTTTTCAAAAATGGTGAAGTAGTATTTTCTCAAATAAGACAAAAAAAAAAAAAAAAAAAAAAAAAAAAAAAAAAAAGAAAATTAAATAAATATATATTTTAAGACAAAAAAAAAAAAAAAAAAATAAAAACAAAACGCAACAACAAAATCAAAATACTCCATACTTATTTAGTAATAATACTAAATGTAATAACACAAAACTGTTTCTTCTGTTACACTACTGGTGAATTTCACCAATAGGATCAAATGATTATACATCAAACACATGCAACGACATTAAACATTTAAATTGGAGTGATGTCCCTTTATTGCTAAGGCTTAGTGAGATACCGCTCCAGAAAAAATATAATTTTCATAACGTTAAACTACATGATGGAACCTGAAATTGAAGAATTATGTAAACAAATGTCAAAAGATCGTTTTAAACGTCTTCTAGAAGATATGCAAGGTATACAAGAAGAGTGGTTAGACCCCGAGGTGGACATTTCAAATCAAAACAAAACAAATATGGGGTCATATTCCGAGGTACTGTCAAATACAAACACCAACACAAACCAAAACAAGACAGTTGGGGCTGATAATGTTACAGGTGAATCAAGTGATCCCAGTGACTATATAAAACCTATATTTCTGACAGATACCGATGTATTTGGTTCTGTTAAACCACCGAGACCCCTATGGCTTACGAACATAGAAATATACAATGCCATTGATACAAAAATTCCAGCTGAACGGATAAAAGGTATTCAGAGAATCCGTGATATGTGGCGCATTTACATGGATAACGAGGAAGACAAACTGTCTCTGTTAGTGACAGGAATGAACTTGCGTGGCAGGCAAGTTCCCCTGCACTCTCAAAATCCCCGAAATCCAGGCAATTTACAACCAGATACCATCAGAATTACAGTGAAAAATGTGCCGATTTCTGCTGATGATGGGCAAATACATAGAGCCCTTACATTACAGGGCTGTGACATACAGGGTCTCCATAGAAAACGGTTACGGGTTAAAGGCAAAATCACTAACTGCCAAACTGGAGACAGAATAATAATAAGTAAGTTGTTAGACAAACCCATAGCCAGACGTTTACAAATAGGCAAATACATGGCCATAGTTGTACATAGTGGGCAACCTGAATTTGAAAACAGAAGCTCTAACAATGAAGGCACTACAAAACCATGCTATAAATGTTTACAGGTTGGTCATTTTGTGTATGACTGTCCAAATGATTGGGTGTGTAGAAAATGCAAATTACCAGGCCACAAGATGATGGATTGTCCAAATGCATTCCAAGTAGTAGGCAATACTGAAGAACAAATGGTGACCACTGATGAATCTGTAAATGATTCTCAGTCAACTGAACAGTCTGAGAAACTGAAACCAAAGACAAATGTGGCAAATAAACCAAAAGGCAGAAATCCAAAAACAACAGATGCTAATTCAAACAATGCAAATAAGCCAAATTCTACAAAACCAGGAAAGGGAAAGGTTAGTGTGAATGAGACAAATTCAAGTAATTCTGACAAAGGACAATCATATATAGACAAATTTATGAACACACCACAAAGTCAACGCAGGAATCTGTCTCAGCATCATACCCCACCTACACCCCCAGAGAACTTACATGACAGGGCTACTGGTAATAATGGCCCCAAGAAGGCCAAAGCTTAACTGTAGTCATATAGACAATGTAAAATATTTTAATGTAAATATTACAGTACAATGATCTTTTATCTATATATAATATAAACAAAACAAAAAAATGAAAATGAAAATGAAAAAAAGCTTTCAGCTCTTTAAAAAAATTTACTTCAAAGTGTTGATGTTGTTGATTGTGAAGTTGACTATTGGTCATAAATGCAACTCATGTGCATGTTTTTATAAATGCAAACTCAAAACCTTCATTTTAAAGGCTTTGATAAGCTATAACAAAAGATATATAAAGTGTGAGATTTGTATGTCAAAAAGAAATATATTGCTAACTATTTTTAGTTTCAATAAAGTATCTCATGAAATGTATGTATGCATGATGTGCATTATAGCTTTAATATTATTTACAATGATTGTGTTTACTATAGGTCAATCGCTGAACAAAATCGAACAGCGAATATTTATTGATATATTTAGCATATTACTATTATGTTGGTTTTTATCTGTGCTATTTTTAGCGCAAGTATACAAATGCTGTGTGCTATTAATAGTGAATGAACAATTGTGGACATTAAGTAAAACACTGAATACAACCATATACAACTTTTCACTGTTTAAAATGTATAAATACTTACCTCACTGTCAGCGTATTCATCCATACAGACCATACTGTATTTGTAGTTTAGCAAAATATATTTTTGAAACATATTTGAATATAGTACGTGTAATAAATCCACGAAATGCACTATTGGATATTCCTTTACACTTCCTATTAGATACATGTAAAATATCTTGCAAACAGTTTGTTTCTTTAGTAAACATAGCCAACAAAATTTTAAAAGCAAACAGTGAAGTTGACATACGTTATTATCTTGAATTTGTTTACATTCTAAATTTCACTTATCCAAATAAAAGTATATGCACACATTATGTGAATAAGACACGTATATTAGAAATATATATCCATTCGAATAGTCATTGTAAGACTGTAACAAATCACACGTGGATGTTGATTATTTCAGTGTCAATTTTATTGTCTATTGATTTTAACATAACAAGGTCAAATCAGGCCAGTAAATTAAATGCCGTATTCACAGGTAGCGTGTTTTATTTGTTACCTGTAATTATATGTAGCCTGAAGAAATGTACTTTTTATGTTTGTAGAAATAGAGTGATATACATTATCGATTTCTGTATGATTGTTATAAGCATGTGTTTTAATTGTACTGTTTGTAGGCATGTACAGTTATGTGAGGAAATAATACAAAATATGAAATTATACTTTGAAATGGCATCTAAATTTTAATAAACTTAAGTAGTTTAAATGTAAATGGTACTAAAAATAAAGCTAAAAGAGACAGAGTAATTGAATGGATTAAATGTCAAAATAGTTCTATTTGTTTTTTACAAGAAACTCATTTTGATGAAAACATAGAAACAGAAATAAGAAATAATTCAGAATTTAATATATTTTGCAGTCACGGAACGACCTCTAGTAGGGTGTGGCTATTCTCATTAAAAAGTCACTGAATTATAAGTTGATAGATAAACATACCGATGTAGATGGACGATTAGTTCTTCTTAATGTAGAAACTGATGAAAGCGTTTTACACTAATGTGTATATATGCACCTAATTGTAAAAGTAATAGAAATATATTTTTCAAAAAGTAAATAATATATTAAAAGAACAAGGGATAGGAATTACGATAATTGGGAGATTTCAATGATACAATGAAAGCAATAGACAGAAAAATACTCGTTCAGAGGTAAAAATATTCAATCAGTAAATAGTTTAAAATCTTTAATAAAAATAAATAACTTAACAGACATTTGGAGATATTCAAATAAAAATAAACAACAATATACTTGGCGAAGAAAAGATAAATCTCAGGCAAGTAGGATTGATATGATTCTGATAGGTTCAGACTTCATACCACTAGTAGAATGTTGTAAAATTAAACCTGCAGTTATTGATTGTACGGATCATCAAAGTGTTTTATGAAATTTAGAACTGGTGCATCAGAAAAGGGAAGGGGGTACTGGAAAATAAATAATTCTATATTAGAAGATAATGACTACATACAATTAGTTAATAAAGAAATGAAAAGCTGCTTTATGAGTAATCGTAATTTAAAAAACCTTGGTTTAGCATGGGATATATTTAAAATAAAGGTAAGGGAGGCAACTATAGCTTATTGTAAATCTAAAGCAAAATTTACAAGAGAAAACTTACGAACTCTTGAAAAAAAATTAGAAATAAAATTGAAAATTAGAGATGAGCAAGAATCTGAGAATAACTATTTAGATAAAGATATTGAAGAACTTGAAAATAATATTGCCAAAATTTACGAACAAAAGGCTAAAGGGGCTCAAATAAGATCACGAGAGAAATGGGTTGAATTTGGGGAAAAAAATAACTCGTACTTTTTAGGTTTAGAAAAACAGAGACAGGTAAAAAGTCAATCAATAAATTAAAAGGAGAAATGATGAGATTTTAACGGATCAAAGTGATATACTATGTAGTATTAAAGAATACTATAAAAAGTTATACTCGACGCAAAGCCCTGATAAAACATCAAGTGATAAATATATATTTGAGACAAAACTCGAGAAAGAAATGGATAAAAATGATAAATCACTCTGCGATGGGGATATTACAGTAGAAGAATGCTCAGATGCTATTTATAAATGAAACTTAATAAATCCCTGGATTAGACGGTTTAACAGTCGAATTTTATAGAAAATTTTGGGATAAATTAAAGTTCATAGTAGTAAACATTCTTAATAATGGATATAAAGATCAAACACTTACATACTCACAGCGTACAAGTGTATTAACGCTATTATTTAAAAAAGGTGATCCATTGTCACTAAATAATTACCGTCCTATTTCTCTTTTAAATATTGACATGAAACTTCTATCATACGCTCTAGCACAACGATTGAAAAAAATCTTACCAAAACTTATTAAAGAAGACCAGACTGGATATGTAAAGAATAGATTTATTGGTTTTAATCTTAGACAGATACAAGATATTATTGATTTCACTGATTTATACAAAATTGAGGGGGCTATAGTCTTTGTTGATTTTTCTAAAGCGTTTGACTCTCTAGAATGGAATTTTATGTTTTCAGTTTTAAAACATTTTGGATTTAATGAATCTTTTATCAGATGGGTTAAGACTTTATATAGCGATATTCAAACATGTGTTATGAATAATGGTTGGATATCCGATGTCTTTAAAACACCAGGGTATACGCCAAGGATGTCCTTTATCTGCATTATTATTTGTTTTATCTGTGGAAATTATGGCTTCAAGATTAAGAAGCAATACTGATTTTAAAGGTATCAGAATCAAATTAGATTGCAAAATCATAGTATAAATATTTCCCAACTAGCAGATGATACTACTTTATTTTGTTGTTCTAAATATGACGTTCAAGTTGCTATGAACGAAATTGAAATTTTGGTTCTTATTCAGGATTGAAATTAAACAGAAATAAAACAGAGGGTTATAGGTAGGAAAGCTTAAATCATGTAAAGACAAAATTGAGGGAATCAACTGGAGCAATGGACCAGTTAAAACTCTTGGTATATACTTTGGGCATTGTAGAGAGGAATGTGAAAACTAAATTGGGAAAATAAAATTGAAAAGATGAATAAATTATTTTGTGCTTGGCAAAAGAAATCTTACTATTTTTGGAAAAATGTTGATTATCAAAACACTAATTGTGCCCATTTTACCTTTGTGGGATCTGCCTCCATAGTTCCAGAGAAATATTTAAAAGAAATAGAAAAAGTTTTTTAAATTTGTTTGGGATAATAAACCAGATAAAGTAAAAGAAATTCAATTATTGGTCCCTATGAAAAGGGGGATTGGATATGATAGATATAAGGAGTTATTTTACTGCTTTAAAAGCTATGTGGGTAAAAGACTAGTAAATGATTGTGAAGGAGGTTGGAAAATTATACCTCAGCACTATTTTATAATTTTGGGTCAAATTGGTTAGTGTTTCAAACAAACAGTGGGGATAAGCCAGACGAAAGCATTGAACACATCCCAGATTTTTATAAAGATATCATTAAATGTTGGAAATTAACTGGTGGAGGTCTAACAAAAAACCAGAAACATTTACAGATATAAGAAAACAAATATTATGGAACAATAAATTTATTAAATTTGAAAATAAAGCTATATTTTTAAAAATTGGATTAAAGCGATCTTATTTATTTAAATGATATCATAGATGAAAAGGTTGTATTTCTCAAGACATAATTTTAAATAAACTAAAAATAAATCAAACTGGATAGCTGAAGTTAATTTAGTAAAGAAATCAATACCAAAAGACTGGGCAACAATTTTAAAATCGGAAAATTCTGTAAAAGTATTGTTAATATAAAAAGAAACCAATTTATATTGAAAGGTTTACCTATAAAATTAGAATCGCTATCAAATAAACTTTTATATAAGTCTCTGATAAATAAAAATTTGAACCAGTTATTGGACCAAAAAATGGCTGCGTATATTTGATATAGATGATGTGTTATATCAAAACAATTTATATAAATTTTATTCAGATATTTAAAAGAAAATAAACTTAGAATTTTTAGATGGAAATTACTACAACATATTCTACCTACAAAGAAACTTTTATGCAGGTGGAAAATTGTAAACAATAGTTCTTGTAATTCTTGTACACAAGAAGAGGATTATGATCACTACTTTATACTGTGTCCGTATTTAAAACTTTTGGAATAAAATAAATGAAGTTTTAAAAACAGTAAAATAACTTTTAAGATAAAACTAAGGCACTTGGTATTTGGATATAAAATTTCTGACGAAGAATATTTTGACTTTAACTATTTTTAACGATTGTTGGCTTTTCAATTTACAAAGCCTATTACATATCTGATCAAAAGACAAAAATGTCAATGTTTTCTTAATTTTTCTCAATGAGTTCAATAGAAGAGTATGTTTGAAAATTAAAAGTAATATTTTAGCAACTATTAGAAAACATATTAATAGTCATATTAAGTGATATTATTTAATATATATTTGATGTACAAATGTAATATGTATTTTACAACTAATCACTACCCTGAGTGATTAGTGGATTGTAACAGGGAACATCAGGAGGAGCTTGGACTCCTAAAGGATATTGTAACAAGCCAATATTTGAAATAGATATTTAATTATGTTGTTAAAAAAAAAAAAAAAATTTAAATCATGAATTCCCATGATTAAAATAGCATTACAATACATTTGTATTTCATAAGACATGAACGTTTTCGAAGAAGGAAGAAACGTAAACAACATAGGAATATCTTGGCTTGTTATACTTTCTATTTCAAATTTTAACATATTATAATAAGGAGTTGTCCTTCCTTTAAAGACAAACGTTATTATCTCCCATGTCCGACTTGACAAGAAGCGTCTAAGAAAGATAACTCCACTTTGTTCCTATATTTTAATAAAATTATGTAATTTCATAATATTATAGTATTTCCTATTTGCCTCGATGGTACGAATAAATAATAATGAAATTTATTATTACGCATGATTTTCCTCCGGCATCCTCTGCCAAATTTTTAGACTTATACAAAGTCAAATTTGACAAAAGCAGTCATCTCATTACCAGAATCTATGACAAACGAGACGATTTTAATTTTGAAATTATAAATAACCCCACCTTAGCAGCAAGATACCAACTTCACCTGCATATGGGATATACATTTCCAAACTCATTTAGTATTCCAGAGCTTGTAACTGCTACTCAGACTTTATAAAACGTCACCAGTGTCTGAGCAGAAGTTGATGAACCAGGATTATGTCCAAGAACGTGTCGTCCTTTTCTAAAAAAAGTTCATCGGTAAAATGAAAACAACACGTTATAAATTTCATGCGTCCGAAGCGCTTTTCTGGATTTACTTTCATAAGGAACGTTCAAAGCCGAATATATGAAAGCCAAAGGGTATATAAGAACCGAAACAGTTGAAGAGCTATTTGACAAAAAATAGGCAAATCCGTCTTAGGTCAACTTTGCCTGATGGAGTTGAAACCTTAGTTTCTTTTAATTTCAAAATTTATAAACAGACAATCTTAGGAAGGTTTTGTTATAAATCATGTCAGCACCAAAGTACTGACTACTGGAAGATACCAAGACCTTATTGATAAATATTTTGTATCAACTTTACAAATAATACATGATGGTCTTGAAATATAGAGTATAGGTACTGACGTTGTTTATGATCTTAATAACGTGTTATAGTGTTCTTTTATTTGTCTTTGTATATGTTTAACCTTTACTGTTTAGTCCATTTTGGCAATATCTTTTTGGGTGGTAGTATGTCTTCTTGTCTTTTATTTTGCTTATGTGCTTTAATTTGTCTGTAGAGTGTCTATATGTCATTTTGTTTTTCTTTGTTGGCATAATTGTTTGTCTTTTCATGTCAAAATTTGGGGAAATGTGGAAAAAGTTAGTTTTTCTGTAGAAATTAACAAAATATGATATTCCGGATTGATTCCAGAGTCAAATGTTCGATTACAAATAGTGTTGAATAAAATAAATCACAAACATAAAGAAACTCTTTCTGTTCTGTGATCTGGTCGAAACTAGTAATTTGAATATATATTATGCTATTCTAAATTGGTTATCGGCGTCCAAATTTCAGTAAATCAGAAAATCACAAAATTTTAGAAACATGTTATTGAGTTAGAATTTATATGCAATTCTGAATTAATTCCCGATGTCAAAGTAATCAGTTGGCTGCCATTTTGAAATTATCGTCAAATGTATGAACAATTTCTTATAAGAAATTTAATATATATAAATGAAACGTATCTAGAAATAATTCCTGGTTTAAATTTGTTGTGTGTAAACATTTCAGTGCCACGCAATTTATAGATAGCGGCGATGGAACCAATGATTGATACAATCAAACGAAATCCCTGCCTTTATTGTATTTGGTACGCCGAGCTACGTTTTTAGGTTCGAGTTGAAACAAATCTTAACAGTTCGCAGGATAAGTACATCTGGACATTTAAATTTGGTTAGAGTTGGACAATATAAACTTTTTACTAGTGCTGCGTAAATAGCGTAAATGAATTTATATATGGTAACTTATTATTTCCAAACTGAGCGAGACATGATGTAATCGCAAGATCAGCAACTTTTTATGCATGCATCACCAGGCCTTGGAAGCGAATTTAGACTTGTAACGATCGGGAAATAGAACACAATTGATAAATTAACAGACCAAGCTAGAAATCGATCCCACCACACTCGAGATACATTCGTTAAAATGTTCACCATCTGATTGGTTACTATGACGTATATCAATCTGCACTCATTCACTGATTTCCAAGGAAGACCCACTAGACCCTCTCGATCGCTTCGCACATTTGCAATTGTATTTAACGTTATGCTATCTTGGGTGCCTCTAAAGTGAAATCAGTTTTGATATATGGTTATCTATAATAAATAAAATGCTTTTAAGTTATGAACAAAAGCGCTTTACTTTAAACATAAATATAAAAGTTACAGGTCACCGTATGGCCTTCAACAATGAGCAAAACCATACCGCAAAGTCAGCTATAAAAGGTCCCAAAATGACAAATGAAAAAGAATTGAAACGACAAAACTAACGCCCTGATTTATGTGCAAAATAATGAACGAAAAACAAATATGATATATAGCAACTAACGACAACCACTGAATTACAGGCTCAGGTACATACAGATTGTGGCCTGTTTGTTAGCGTCAAACTCTCCCCTAACCTGGGACAGTTGTGTAACAGAACAACATGAAAAACTATAAAATCAGTTGAAAGGGCTTAACTCATCAGATCGATACAAAGCAGAAAAAAGATCTATCAGAAACACAGACCGGACGTGGTAGGGTATTTATATATCCTTACAACGAAAAAGACACTAAGTACAGATCTGAGAGTACTCGCAGTCACTGACAGCTAGTTCAAAGCCAATAACAACTAAAAAAATCATTTATCTAAGACTAAAATATCAATCACATCCAACATCCTATTGATTTAATGTAAAGACGTCATTAACAGTCAGAGAAAACATGACCTTGTGCAATGCCAAGATAAGGTATCGACAGGCTGTAGAGCCATGAAAGTGCATATGTATATAAAATGATATTTAGTTTGATTTGAATTTACTGATAACAAAATCAATATTTATACCAATAAGAACATTATTCAAAGATCTAATTACAGTGTTGAATTGGTATCCTTTTAGAATCTCGTAATATAAAGGGCATTAGCTGACAAATTTATGTTTACAGATTTGACTCAAATTCTCATATTTGATTTATAGCATACCATAACATATCGAATTGACCAATGAGGTGACCTCTGAAGATTGCGACGGTCATATAACCCGATATAAACATAAAATGGATATAAATAGATAGCGAACACGTGCAATTGGATTTTTCTAGGTCTGTTTGATTTCATATTATTATATACCTTTATAACAAAAGAATATTTATTGGCTCATTGCGGGCGTAGGTGTTATATTTGAAAACTTATTTTGTTATAAGGTCTGTAGGGGTTAACACGAAACACATTTCATAGGTATTGTAGGGGTTGACACGAAACAAAATTTTATTTTTTTCAAATTATTTTATAGTCTACTAATTAAAACTGGGTCATCCTATCTCAGCTGGATATCTTATCATTCATTTTGGATATTTAAGAAATTTGCAAAGAAAAGGTAAGAAATTGTATATATGTAAATATTTCTAGCCATCAGTGAAATTGGGTCTCAGTGGACCAGTGGAATAACCTGTCTGGCTGTCAGATTTAACAATGACCTGGTGACAACAAGTTCTTTGAACAGTTGAATGTTTTAAGTCAGCTTTAAATAATGAGAACTGGAACCCGTATAAGTAATGATCATGTTAATTGCGTACATTTATATAAGTTTTAATCTTTATAAGTATTTATACTAACATTATTATATGACAAGAATTTCTCACTAGGATATTTCCCAGATGAGGGGTCTGTAAAAGCCTATGGTTTATTTTTGACAGACAAAGTTACTAAATGTACAATGGTATAGAGTATTAAGGTATGCAGTTGAAATGCAAATTTGCTCTCAAAGTCCAGCTGGAAAAATGCTTTTGCGTAATGACGTATCAGATACATATTAAGCAAAAAGGAAAATAACCAGTCCCATCGTCATAAGGGGATGGCCATTTGATTCTCAGGGGAAGGGGATGGGGTAAAAAACTGGCTTCAGCGTTATGACGTTGTACAAAGATGTCGAACTAAAAAGAAAAAGAAAATTTCAAAACGTCAAAAGGGATGCCAATTTGATATTTGAATGGGAGGATGATTTCGAAAATGAATATTAAAATAAGCATGCGTAGCATCAGATGAAAAGCTGTTTACAAGTGACCTATCATTTTTTTGTATACATATAATACTACGAAACTCAAATACATGTGTATATGAATAAATGAACTGTGTCCCCGGATGTTATAAAATAAAAGACTTAATCAATCTTTAAAAACTTGGCATGGCCTAAGCGAAGGAAATTTGAAGACCACTGGCAATAAGATTTATTTTATAGACAATAGGGCTATGTTTATTTTCAAAGTTTTAATATATTTAATCTAACAGTTTCATTCTATAATAATTTGGCCCTTAAAACAATTATTGCAAAATTTGCTTTCTAGATGCCCTAATGTATCATGTACATTAATCATGCATTTTGAGCAAATGAACACTCATTTGATGAATTAGAATTATCATTATTTATTATAATGATTTAAAAGTCACATTTATACGAACCTGTGTGAACAGAGATTTTCAAATGAAAGAGGGTAGGGGCATGTATGACAATGTAATTTTTCAGCCAGTGTAAAAATTTAAGTTTTTGTTATAAATAATTCTTCCATATATATTTAATATACTTTGAATGGAATGAAAAGTTACAAATACCATACCACAGGAATATAAGATGGTCCTTGGCCATGTATGACTGAGAATAGCATTTTGTTGAATTTAGACTGTAAGACATATTTACATTTAAAATACATACAGAAGCTATAGGAAATAGGAATGTGTAACTTTTGCTCAACTGAGAATTGGATTTGGTGACTTTAGACTGTAAGACATATTTACATTTAAAAACATACAGAAGCTATAGGAAATACAAATGTGTTACTTTTACTCAGATGACCTACGTCTTTGCTGCATTTTATGTGCATGCGTTAACTGAAAAAAAAAGGAACAAATATGTGTGCATGTATGTAGACATGGATTATTTTCTATTTTACTCCAATTCTTATTCATTGCATAAACATAATAAATATAAGACCATGACAATGACCCTGCATAAACAGATACAGATAATTTTATTAACCAATGAAGGTGCCCTATTAAGGACAGTTTCATAACAAACTTAGCAATAAAATAATGACTGGAGGAGTCTTGACGGTTATAAGACGGCATGAATGTGTATATGAATACTTATTACATCAAATAATTAAGTATGTGTATAACATGTGTAAGGGTTAACGTTTCCTCCATAAAATAGTGTACAAATGTAAGTAGGGATTCTTTTATTTTGCTTCATTTGTTATACTTATGCATAAATGGGGAGACGTGTAATTACTTGACAACAAGTACAAAATTACAATACAAATGTATTAAAGGTAGATATTATTGGTGGCGTAACACATAATTGGTCCGCAGGTGTGGATGCCGCTGGCCAGTGTGTTAATGGCAGCTTCCTGTACAATACAACCTGTGACATACTCTGAAAATGTTCACCATCTGCTATGTTCAACATCAAATGGTGACACAGAATCCCACACCTCGGACCCCCAAAAAAAAAAAAAAAATTTTAACAACACCTAAAATACCTTCATTTAAAGCAAAAGACACTAATTTTACAAAAAAGCAAAAACACCCAAAAAACAGCAAAAAATTTTGTTCCCAAAATTAAATTTTTTACTTTTTATAAAAAACCTTAAAACACCCAAAAAAACAACAAAAAATTTCAAAAACAAAAATAAAAAAGGTCGGAGAACACACCGCGAAAAAATTCTGTTGGATTTTGGAGAAAAAAATTAAGTGTTTTTCCTTAAAAATGGAATCGAACGAGCGGAGCGAGATACACTCAATTACCAAAATATCCACATTGTGCTATTATATGTGGACAAACTGGGTGTGGAAAAACGGAGTTTGTTCTTGATTTATCAGAAAAGAATATAGTGGGTGTTTAAACATATAGTTATACTTTGTCCAACCATTCAATGGAACAAAGCATACAAAAATCGTTGGTGGATTGGTGATGTTAAAAAACCAAAAACAAAAAATCTAATAATTGTTAATCCCATTGTTAAAGAAGAAGAGAAATTACAAGAACTACTAAGAATGTTCTTCAAAAAATATGCTGGTCATCCAACATTATATATCATTGATGACTGCAGTGCAACGAAAGAACTAACAAAGAAAAAAGATATGCTGTCTGAGCTTGCATTTTCAGGAAGACACGCAGAACAATCAGTTTGGGTCATTTCACAGAGATACAACTCTGTTTTAAAAGATTTAAGAGAACAAACAAAATGGTTATGCATGTTCTACACAAAAGATAGAGATAGTTTTGATAATTGTTTAAGAGAAAATGATGTTATTCCTACATTAGAAGAAAGACAAAGAATAAAAAGAACTCAAAAAAAGAAACATCGTAAATTAATATTAAAGACAGATCAACCTACTGATTATTGGTTGATTGATTAGCAATTCTCAAGTAATTCTTAAGCTATTCTCAAGTAATTCTTTAGCAATTCTTAAGCTATTTTCAAGTAATTCTTTAGCAATTCTCAAGTAATGCTTTAGTAATTTAGCAAAATAAGCAATAAAAAAAGCAATGCAAATAAAAAAGCAATGCTATTAGAAATACTAACAATTATAACAAATACTGCAGTATTGTCATTAGTTGGTTATTTTGTATTTAGTTTTGTAAAATTAAAATAAATTATTTTCGTTTTTGAAACATATAAAATGAATGCCGAAGAATTATTGAGCGAAAAATTGTCGAAAATATAAATATTGATGATGACAAACAAGAAAAATAACGCGAAAGATTATCATCTGTTGTTGCTGGTGGAAACAGTAAACAATATTTGGGTAAAGAATTACAACTGTCAGATATTGACAAAATGACACCAGAACAAATAGACAAACTATACTGTAAATATGAAGCAAGATTAGGAGCTAGTATGACTAAGACATTAGGAAACTCTTTTATAAATGTATATGTTATGGGTGTATCAAAGTATTTTAAAGTTGTCGATCCACCAAAACTAATACAAGACTTGGAGGAAGATCCTTTTAAATAATGCTTTAACCAATACATGTTGTGAACTGTATTACAGATATGGAATGTTTCTTGCTCCTTTTACTACAATTTTAACAACAGCAAAACATATCGAACCACTTGCTTCTATTGATTTTAAAAATAAAGATGAAAATAATGACATAAAAATGATGAATGAAAATTCTGAACAAGAAGAAAAAAAAGAAATATTTAAAAAACCCAAACCAAAAGATCCAAAAAGAGTAGCCGCTGGCAAGAAAGGTGCAGAAGCAAAAAATGAAAGCTGAATTGAGAAAAAAGAAGAAGAAAAATTAAAAAGGAAAATGCAAAATTTAAAATGGCTAGTGAAAAAATGACTTACCCCAAATAACAAAAGATTCTGATACAGAAACAGATTATGAATCAAACCATTCGGTCGAGAAACACTCCGGTTCCAAAGTTGATTACAAATTTGCACTTTTTCTATAGGCATTGTTGATTGGGATTGTTTTTACAACCAAAGTAAAAACCGGAAAAATTATTAAAGAAGTTATGATGGGTAAAGAAAAAGAAAAACCAAGAGAGAGAAGTGAACGGTCTACTCCAAAAAAAGAAATTGATCCTTTTGAATTTAACTAAAGAAATTTAATATATAAAATGTCGGCACCAAAAGACGGAAAACAAATAGCAAATATGTTATATCACGCCGGAGTGGAAACATTGTTAACAGTTGGATATGCAGAAATAGGTAAAAAGGTACTAAGGAGACCAGCACCAAAAGTAGATTTTAATGTAAATGATGTTGTAATGTTATCCATTGATATATTACTTGCAATGGCAACAAAAGATATGTTGATCAAGCAAGGCATTATACCTGCTGATATCATGAAGTAATTTATTTTTAGAAATCGCTTCTTTTTTATTTTATTTTGTTTTTAGGGAATCGCTTGTCGCTCTAATAAAATGGCAAGTGCTTTAGCAATGATGCTTGGTGGGGCAATAACAAATGCTTTTGCATTTTCAGGAGTAATTATTTATTTTCACATATGGGTAGTAATGCAAATGAAGAGAAAATAAGACATGATAAAGCTATAGAAAAATTAGAAAAGCACAAGCAGATTGGAATAAAAGAAGAATACAAAGATTAGATTTTATCAATGAACAATTACAAAAGGAACATCATGCCGAACATACTTTTGAAGATGTTGACCAAGCAATGAAACAATACTATTACATTACAAGTAAACAATTAACTCCATTATCACCCAAACCTAAACTAAGTGATTTTATACACCATCAGAAGATCAAAAAATAGAGAAATTGCATTTGTTGTTGGTGGAATGGTTTTAACAGGTTTTGTTGTTTGGAAGTTAAAATAAGCGAGCGAAGCGAAAGTCTTACTTTTAAAAATAAAAATGTTGGTGAAATTATTTTTACATTATGTGCTTAATAATAATTGTAGTTTCATGTATACTTTTCCATTTGTTTTAAAACAATACCTAAATGACATATCAAAATACAACACACTTTTGTATGAAAAATTGCTAAAATTGAAAAAATTAGGTGTAATTCCTTTTTCTGGTCAATTCCTGTACTTTTTCTGGTTAAAACGGCAAAAGTCAAGGAATAAAACAGTACTATTCAAAATGCCCAATAAATGTTACAGATAATTTATTAAGGTTTTATCTAAATTATTATTTAATACAAAATAATTACAACCCAAACATGAGTAAATTAAAAATCTTGTAGATGATTACCTTGAAGAAAATGATACATTTAAATCTAAAAATATTATTCCTTTGATTAAAGTTTTTAAAGAGGGTTATAAAGAAATAACAAAATAAATTAAATTTCAGGACATGGTTTTCAAAACATATTCATAAATTTTGTCAGGTCTAATGAAAGCATCCCAACCAGGAGGAAACTTAGATAACTTTTACCTTTAAACTTTTCCATTACTTCCATTTGTTTTGATGTCAAATGACATTCTCCATCATCTCTTAAACAACATATCTGATAATTTGATAATTTTATTTTTCCTAATATAACTCTAGCATAAGGATCATCTTTCTCGGTATAAGCTTCAATCATTTTAAAATAAAAATTTAAATTATATATTTTTAATATCCATAAGGAAAACTTCTAATTAGATTTTCATTTTCATAACATACCATTCTTTTATCAAACATATAATCATAAGCTTTAACTTGTTTAACTGTTTTAAGTTGATGATCTTTTCCTATTTTTATGTTGTCATATTTTACAGTTTCATATTTTCATTTTCATCAGTAACTATTTTTATTTTTTATCTAATGTAATCTTTTCTTCAACTTCAGCATTTAATCTAAAACCTTTACAACAGCTAACTAGTTTTTCTGTATCTAGTTTCATTGAATAATCTTTTGGACCAGCAGATATAAATTGTTTTATGTGATTAGCATTGTGTTTTGAAACAATTTCGTCTGTTAAATCACCTAATTTACTTCCCATCATATTTTCTACTTTTTACATGCTTCAGAACCATCATCATTGTAAATACAAGAATCTGTATCCATGTATAAAACTCTTTCTTGTAGAATATCTAATAATTCGTATAATTTTAATCTAGCATGTGCTGTTGTAAATAAAGCTATATAAACATTTACACTTGGATTAGGTTTAGAATATTCTTCTTTTCTTTATATTCAGTTAATACAATATTTTCATCTAATATCATGGTACTTATATCTTTATATTTTCATTAAATACTATTTTAGTTATATGTTCTAAAGTAAAACAATATTCTTTTGTGTAAAATTATCTCTCATACCAAAATGTCCCCATAAATTATTTAAACATATTTTAGCTATAAATCTTAATCCCGAATTGTGTTTAACTTTGTCAATATCTAGATTATAAGCAGCATTATCTATGATATATTGTATTTTGGTTTTACATTCTTTATCGTTCTCACAATCAGGTTTACAATATTTAGGATCACATTTACATCCTGAAGCTTCTTGTTTATATTTCATAAACGTATCTACATAAAGTTTAAATATATCTGTAGATGTTTTTCAAAATGTTCTAGTTCATATATTTTTGTAATTTATAACCTTTTTCTATTGCTTTATCTATTTCTATTGTAGACCAAGTTCCTACTATAACTCTTTCCTCATTAGAATGTATACATTTTCATTTTAATATTTTTACATTCTTTACATCTTTTATTTCATGTATTTTATCATGTTTATTTAAAGTAGGATCATCTATGTGTTTACATTTAAAAGATATTTTATTCATACATGTTCTACATAATCCAAAAAGTAATTTATGTGTATTATCACTAGTTAATTGTTTATAAGGTAAAACAGGGTGATACAATCCTTTAGGTGGTAATATTTTACATTTCATTATTCCGAAATAATTATTTTTATATAATCATCTACAGAAATATCTGTATATGTAATAGGATGTCCTATAGGATATTTACAATATTTATTTACTGATGGATACAGAGAACAAAAATCTACATATCTACCTTTTAAATCAGAAAGATTATTGTATAATTGAATAGTTTCTGTTCTTCCTCCATAAAATGCATCTCTTTATCAATAGGTTTTAAATGTGGATCAACTTCAGGATATTTTTGTTGATCAAACTCGCATTCCCATATTGTATGAATATTTACATTTGGTTTTAGATAATCTTCAATAGTTTTAAGTCTTTCTTTAGTTTGGTCATATAACTCTTTCATAGTTTTTTATTTCTATCTTTTTACATATTTCTTCAGGACTATAACATTTTGTACATCCATGCCAATAACATCCAAAAATTCATAAACATTACGCATTTTATTTTCTATCATAATAATAACCATCGACTTTATAACATTTATTATTAATGAATAATTTTTTCACCTCCTCTTTAGCATGTTGAATCATTATATTATATTCTAAAGAAATATACTCTAACCATTGTATTGATTTTGTGAATGTACTTCTTTAATTGTCATCTTTTGTGAATTCCAATTGTTTCATTTGTTAACATTAATGTTTTAAATATTTTTGTACAACATTGAGCAATTGTAATATTTTGAAATGGATCGATACAATTATTGGTTATATTTAAAAATAATTTTTATACAATGTACAACCTTTGACAAAATTAAAACATCCAAAAACAATAGTAAAATATTTCTTTTCGAATTCAAATTTTTATCTTTTTGTTTCATACCATTTGTCAAATTCTTTTTTTATTTTGGTAGTCATAGTATCAAAACCATAATATTTTTATCAGGATATTTACCTTTGTATTTTTGGTTTTCTGTTGTATTAAAATAATGTGGAAAGTATCCTTTGTTACCTTCAAAACCAAATGTTTTTGGGAAAGCAGCTAATCCACACAATGTAAAATTTATTGAATCTATAAATCTTAAATTTATTCCTTTAATAAACATACTGTTAATTTTAGTCAAGAAAAATTATGTTATGTTCAATTTTATTTTTACAATGTATCCTAAAATCGGTTGCATATCATAACCTTTTCCATAATGTGAAATAAAAGTGTAGTCTTTAAATTTGTCTCTTATGAAATATTTACAAAAGTTGTCTATTACAGAATTTGTTTCATATTTAATTTTTCTACATCACTAAAACAATCATCTATGTCTAATTCTAACAAGTTTAAATCATCAATATTGAAATCACATTTAAATACTTTTACATAGTTATTTTAAAACAGTAAATATTTTCTAAATCGTAAGCTATACAAAATTCATTATATGTATTCCTGTTTCTTGATTTGCTTCAAAATCAAAATATATATATTTATTATTTTTACTTGTTTTGGTACTGATGGTTTCATATAACATAAGTGTTCTTCATTACTTTCCGTGTATTTTCGTAACATATTAAACATATTTTTCACCACATTTATGGTTTTTACCTGTATATGTTTTATTACATTTTCACAAACAAGTTGTTTTCTAATAGTTGTTACTGTATTATCTTTACATGTATGTTGTTCAGTATAACCAATTAAACATAATTTACAAAATCTACGTTTTGCTAAAAATCCTGTTATGTTTGTTATTGTATCAAAATGTTCATCATGATAATATAAATATATTTGTTCGTTGTATTCTTCATTACCATTATATAAAATATGTTCTGTACTATTTGATGTAAAAATAATTATTCTCATATCAAGATAATTTTCAAAAATTTTAAATCTTCCAAATCATTTCCTTTTTTTTATTTCTACTTCTGATTGTTCATGTAAATTTTCAGCAACTCTTTTTGTAATGGTCTACCCTCTTTAATGTGTTTTAATTGTGAGTTTGTAAAATTTTCTAACAACTTGTTTGAAGCTAAAGAAGTTACAATTGCTCTTGCTAAACATATTGTATCATTATTTTTATTTGTATGATACTTCTTTTATTTATTACATCTAATATTTTAAAACTTTACCTCTTCCTTTTCTGTTGGGTATAATAGTAACTTCAAAAATAACTTCTTCTAAATTTAACTCTTCAGCACTATTCAATAATCTTACCATTTGATCTGTGAATAATTGTTTAACTGTATTATATGTTCTTATAGGCCAGCTTTTATGTTTAGCAATTATGATTTCATGAATAGGTACTATTTTAATTCTTCCATTAGGGTAATCTTTTATAGAATAATCTACCATATGATCAAAAGCATTTGTAAATGTTTCTGGTTTTTCATCCTTTAGACTAATTTTATAATTAAATACATAAATACTTGCTTTATGTTTATATTTTTTGTCAAAACAAGTTTATATGAATCTCCTCGCTTGGATAAAATTTTATCCTTTTTGCCTCCATTTTTAAGAAACAATTTTAGTTATATTTAAAATGTCTAAAATAAATCTAACAAATAAACTAGCAGATGAATTACATCATAGAGTTGTAAAATCTTTTCCTAAAAGACGTGTTTATGTCAATTCAATAGATCAAACATGGGCGGTTGATTTGATAGATATGCAACAATATTCAAAACAAAATAAACACTATAAATATTTATTAGCAGCTATAGATATTTTTAGTAAAATGGTTGGTTAGTTCCATTAAAAATAAAACAGGAGTAACAGTAAGTGAAGCATTTAAAACATTATTTAAAGAAAGAAAACCAATGTATATTTGGTCGGATAAAGGATCTGAATTTTATAATCGACAAGTAAAAGAATTGTTAAAAGATAATAACATAAAGTTATATTCAACTGAGAATGAGGAAAAGAGCAGCGTGGTGGAACGCTGGATAGGTACAATGAAACAACATATGTTTAAATACTTTACTGCTAATGAAACTTTTAAATATTATGATATATTGGATAAATTAGTTAAAATTATAATAATACAGTACATTCTTCAATTAAAATGACACCTGTTGAAGCAAGTAAATTAGAAAATGAATTAACCGTGTATAAAAATTTATATCCAGAAAAGAAAGAGAAAATTAAAAACCTAAATTCAAAGTAGGTGATAGAGTAAGAATAACAAAAAGAAAGGTAAATTTGAAAAGGGTTATACTACTCGTTGGACCAAAGAAATATTTGTAATTGAAAAGTTTTAAATACAAATCCTGTTACCTACAAAATAAATGATCTAAAAGGCGAAGAAATTAAAGGTGGTTTTATGAACAAGAATTACAGATGACTAAGTTTTAAATCTCTAGGTTACCTGTAAATATTTACAATGATCGATTTAGTTTATTTAAAAGTCATATCCTATTGAATTAAACACTAACTTTAGAAACACTTTTATAAAAGTACGCACCAATGAATGCGTGACGTCAGACTCACCACTGATAGATGGAATGTAAAAATATCAACAGTTCTGTAATTGGATTGTTGATTAACTCCTTAGTTGCAGTAAACACTTACTTAGTTACACTTTTACAAAAGTAAACAACTCCTTAGATGCAGTAAACATTTACTTAGTTTCAATAAACGCTTACTTAGATACAGTAAACAACTCCTTAGTTGCAGTAAACATTTACTTGGAGAAGAAAACACTATCTTAACTACCTAATTGTGACATGTTCATATTCAAAATGGAATCTGAATTGAGAAGATGTTATTTAGTTAAAGTGTCGGATGAATTGGAAAATTAGAAACGTTGTTAGCAAAACATAATAATACGATAAATTTACAAGATACAGAAATAAACAGTACAAAAAGGAAATTGAATTGTTGACCGATAGAATAAACAAAGTTAGAGAAGATTTTGGTGATAAAACAAAAGACGGATTTGGTTGAGATTAACAAGACAAAAGTTAGTGCAAAGACTAAACTCAAAAATTGACAACGAAAAGAACATACGAGAATGGAGAAAAACTACATTGGAAATAAAAATAAGTGAATTGATTACCGAAAGGAATAAGATTGCAGAACTTGTTCGTCAAGACAGCAATTACTAGTAATTGACTTCTTTAAATCTTCCATCTTCAAAATTAATTTGTGCATCTTGTATGACAAACAGATAGACATTTATTGATTTATTTGCTCCTGCTGTTTTAGTTATTTGATGGTAATACCTTCGGAGGCATTTTCAATTCTTCTTCCTGAACCGTGTAATGAGTTATCATCTGTTGAACGTAAATCTAACCATAATGCATAATTAGTTGTGAGATATTTTCTAATGTTGTATGAGATAAATTTAACTCTTTGCAAGTATATTTGTTTCTTTATTTCTTTTGAATTTAAAGCAAAGAATTTATTTATTTCATCCCATTGTTGATATGCTTTCATTCCTTGACTGTATAGCTGATTTGGAACACCTTCTATTGTCATTTCTACTTTTGTTATATTAGGATTATAATAAGTTTCAGTGCTTGTTCTTTCAGGATCTTTGAACAACATTAGAATTCCTTTCATACTTCTAGCTGGAACATTTAAATTGATATTCCACAATGTATCAGATTTGTTTTTGGTTATTTTTCTATGTCTTAGTATTCTATCGTACAAAATAACCATCTTACCATCAACTTGTTGTCTTATCTGTCTTGCTAATTCTGCATCGGAAACCATATCAAATTCTAAACAAATGTTTTAATTGTGTAACTTGCATCTGTACCTGTAGATTTAATAACGTTGCTATAATTATTAAATGTAAGTTCATATTCAAGTCTATCACCAAGACCTGATTGATAAAAAGGCATATGAGTTTCTAATAGTTCAAAATCAAGTGGGATACAAAATCTATTTTATATACACCAGCAATTGCTTCATCACCCGTATCATTTGCTTTATCACCTGCACCAACTCTGTGTTTAACATGTTTGTTTCACCAATACCTTGGTATGCCATATTTGTACGTTCAGATGAAGATTTCCACAAATCGGTATAACAATGATAAATATCACTATCATCAATTGACATAATTTCATTTCCACTTATACGAATTGTTGTTTTTAACTATTGCCCTTCCTATGTTTGGATATATAGTTGCATTGGCGTCTGTAGATGATGTAAGATCTATTTCGAATACTAATCTGGTTGTTCCAGGAACAATAACATCATTATTGCTTAGATTGGGAATCTCACTAATAGCTGTTGATTTTGATCAATAGTTGAAGGATTATTAGTTATTACTACACTTTGGCGAATACCTTTAACACCACGAGGTTCTCTTATTTTTCTGTAAGGATTTAATTTGTTTCCGTATGCCGACATTTTAAGGATTAAATTTGTTATAAAAATAATTCAATTACCGCTGATACTAGAGTATTGATACATGCAGAATTATCACTCTTACTAACAAAACCTATTAAATCTCCAGCCTTAACTTCAAAAGGTGTATCAAAGTTATAATAACCGTGTGTGACACCACCACCCAAACTTATTCCGTAACCATATGGCTCATTATTATTAACAGTCATCATAACGGCTATATCATCTGTGTTTGTTCTCAAACTTACTAAACTAATACCCAATATTTGTCCTGGAAAGTTCATTACATAATAACCACCACCATCACCAAAATTAAACTTTTGATTTGTATGTATTGAACCATCAATTCCAGCATATATACTTATTATTTTTCTGTCTGGTTTATTTTAATATTAGTAACTATATTTTCAATATTTAAAACTCTGATGTTTAGGGCAGCGACACCCGGTGTAAATCTTTATCCTTAGTATCCATTGTTCGAAGCTCACTCCCCATATTTAATATTTCCTTTTTATTTCCGATGTATCTACGTGTTTTTCTTAACACCAAATATACTCATTTTGTTAAATAAATTATATAACTTCTAAAACACAATTAATTGGTAAATTATTGGTTATCTTTTATTATTTTCATCTCTAATTTCTAATTTTAATTCTGTTATATCACCATTTACCAAATACTTATATTCCGGATTCTCAAATCTTATTGTTATAATATCCCCAAACTCTTTATTTTCAACTGGAACAACAGCCAACAAAGTACTCGGCATACCATCAAGATAATTATAAGAAGTGCTAACTTGTTCCAAATGGATATACAATGATTTATGAATAGCAAAATCTACAAATTTTTTCCATAATGTAATTCATTAGGTTCGAATTTACGTTTATTATTAAATCCTAACATATTTTCAAATCTTCATTTATCCTTAACTCAATAGGAGTGTTTAATGAATCAATACCATTTGTTTCATTTACGGATAATACAATATCTTCTTTTAAATTCATCCGCTATTTGTTGGAAACTATATTAACCATCTTTAATCCTATGAGGTCTTTCTCCTGTTTGTCTTATAACTCCATCATAAACATTATACCAACCTACACTATATCTTATAGATTTTAAACCAATACGTTTATTTCCATCTCTGTTATCAATGTATTGTTGTAAGTTTATTGTCTTATCAATATTTGAAATAGTATGATACATTTTAATATAAAAAATGTGTCATTTTCGATCTCAAAAATGATAACAAAAGAATTTAAATATAATCCTAATGCATCGTATAATCCAGGTATTAAATATTCTAAAAAGATATAAATCTTGTCAATCAAATAATAATTGTTAATCAAAAGAGAACTTTAAAACAGCTTTCCCGATTTATTTCAAAACTATCAAAACCCATCATTACACACCAACGAACCATGAAATACATGGATTCATTCTTCGTTTGATTGGTGGCAATGTCAGTTAAACTTTGCAGTCTGGTGTGCAAGTACAGGATGTGGTGTTTCCTACAATAACCATATACAAAACACTTCAAATCTTACTAAATCACTTTATACATTTCACTTATATTATTGCATTGCCAGAATTTTAAAAGAACTTAAATCACCTTTACCAACAAATTCTTCTTTCTGTTATTACAAGAACCCATATGACAAAGCTGCATATCAAAATTATGCAATGAATTTGATGTTTCTCCAAATACAGATTGGAGACAAAAGTAGAATCATCATCTCAAGGATTAGGAACTTTTCAACATACGAAAACCAAGTGGTGAATACAGATATCATCATTCAAGAGATGGTCCATTTTTAATATTCATGATGAATTAAAACATACAAAAGATATAAGTATGGCTTGGACAACATTTATTTTAGATAAATCAGAAGGTTTTACAAAAGCAGGTATTGAACGTATTAACGAAAGTATTAGAATGTATGTATGGGTTTTATTAGGTGCACAATCTCAAACAAGGGTAGAAATAATAAAAATAGGAACAGGATTTGATGCACAAAACAATTCTTGGCAAATGTACAAGATTCTATTTATGGTAAACCTGAAGATTTACCCACACAGATATCAAAATATCAAAATGTTTTAAAATATGCAAGAAGTAAAGTTGATTATGTTTATGGACTTGGTTTATATATGTCTCCAAATGATATGGTATTACAAATTGGTACCATTATTGGTTATAACAACAAAATTGTAGTTGCAACAAAAATCAAACACTCGGTTTAAATGATGATTTAAATGATAAAATTTTGATTTTACAGGTCTTGATCCTGTTGATTTTAAAACAAAATCGATTCAAAATCAGAACCAAAAAATTAGAACCAGAACAAGTTCAAATAGAAACAATACAAAAAATGAACACGATGAACACGAAGATAATAAAAAGCAATAATATTTGGAAGTATTGTATTGGGTATTACAGCACTTATTATTTATAAAATTTATTAATTTATTTTTAAATATTCCTAGCAGCAGCATACAATAAACCAACAACCAAAACAAGCAAAGCCCATAAGTTGTTTGCAAACCAATTTACTACGTCTTTTGTTGCAGACAATAACCAAGATACAATAGAACCAATAATACCTGGTAATGCAGCTGCTAATTTTCCTGCAAGAAAAGATAATAGTTTTCCAAGATTTTTAATTGTTTTTTATCCAGTCTTGTAAACCACCTTTCGATGGTGGAGGAGGAGGAGAAGGAGAAAAGCAGTTCCACCAGTAAATGTCTCAACAATAACACCAATAATCATTCCAAAAGCGGTTAAAATACTAACTATTGTTATTCCTTGTTCTCTGAATAATGTTCTTATTCTTTCACCTAATGTTTTGTCTTCGTATAACACTTTATTTATTGTTTCTTTAATTCTGTTTACTTGACTACGTAGTTTTCTTTATTAATATTAATTACTTCTAGTCTTGCACTTCTCTCAGATTCCAACTCTCTTATTCGACTACTTATTCTATTTATTTGAAATTCATCATTGTCTTCTTTAGCTTGTTCTAATTTGGTATTTTCTTTTGTTAAGTCTTTATTTGTTTCATTCAGTTTTGCTTATTCATTTGCAATCTCTTCTTTACTGATGTCATTGCACTGATTACACTATCCATCTCTTTTGTCATATCTGTTTATGTTTCCATTTCTTTGTAAGTTACTCCTGCTTCTATAAAAGAAGTTTCTATTTCTTTCACAGATGTTTCGGTATTACTTGCTGTTTCTAATAATTCTTCTCCTTCTTGTTGTGTAGATATTTCTTTTAATGGAATTTCTATATTATTGAGTTCACGAATTGGTGTTTCATTTAACATTCTCTGAAACTCTGCTCTACCTTCTATTATTCTATCAGATATTTTAAAATCATCTACACCTAAAACATCCCTGACAAAATTAACACCGTATTCTCTTTGAAGAGTGCTAAATTTATAAAATTTTAATACTCCTTTTTGGTAATATGTTAATGCAATATCATTACCTAATTCACCTTTTACATATAACATTAGTCTTCCATCATTATCTTCCCTGACAAAAAAACCCTCTTCATTACGTATAGTTTGGCCATTTTCATTATAAAATCTTTTCATCATTTTTTTGTAGTTTCTTTTCAAGAATTTTAGCATCATTTTCTGATAAATCTCTTGATACTTCAGTTTCCTTATTTATAGAACTTTGAAAATCTTCATCATTTTGAAAAGTAGTTTCTTTTCTTCATCATAATCATCATTTTTAAATTCAGGATTATCAAACTCAACAACTCCTTCGGCCATTTTTTAAAGAGAATTTAATTCATATTTTGGAGGAGGGTCATTAACTATTGTAATTTTGTTGAAGAAAATTAGATATTTTCCATTTTTTTTAATTCACTTCTTACTCTAGCTTCTGTGTCTTCTATTAATTTCTTTCTTTCACTGTCATTCAATACTGTTTGTGTTTGTTTTGTACGTACATTTTCTTTCATTTTATTGTATTTTTCTAATTCATCCAAAACTGATTTAAATTCATTCTCACTTATCTGTCCATCAGTTAAAGATTTTGAAATTAAATCTTCTATACTGTTTAACTTGCATTCTGCCATTGTTTTAATTTCATAGTGTTTCTTTGATTTTGTTGTAAGTTTACGTCTAACAAGTTTAACTAAACCACCCAAACTGCCACATACAACAGCTGTAATTTGTATGGAAGTAAAAAGGCACTGCAATTCCTACACCAGCTAAAACTACAGATGTTGATATCAAACCAGTATCAACACCATCTGTTGCATTAACTCCTCGTTTATATTTCTTGTATAGTGATTTACGTTTATCTCTCTCATTTATTAATGTTTTTTCTATTTCTGTTATTTTTTGTAGTCTATAATTTTGTCCATCTTCTGTTGGCAATTCTGGATATAATGGTAAATCTGGGGCTGTTGGTTGCTTCATTTTTAAAGTAAAAATTTTTTTCTCTAAAATCCAACAAAATTTTTTCATTCTCTGAACTCCCGGCTTTTTTTTTTTTTTTTTTTGAATTTTTGAAGTTTTTGGGTATTTTTAAGGTTTTTATAAAAAGTAAAAAATTATTTTGGGAGCAAAGTTTTTTGCTGTTTTTGGGTTTTTTTTGCTTTTTTGTGAAATTTAGTGCCTTTTGCTTTAAATTATGGTATGTTTAGGTGTTGTTAAATTTTTTTTTTTTGGGGTGGTCCGAGGTGTGGGATTCTGTGTATGGTGATCATTCATTGGGTGTCATGAAACCTGGGATGTTGGCTATTTATTGGGGCCATAAACCATGGGCTGGTGGTCAATATAATTAGGTTACCCGGAAAGATGCACAGATTATATCTATTGATTACAAAACGTGTTTTAATGGCATCCTGTATCAAACCTTTACCAGCACAGGTAAATTGTTCTTGTTCCTTTCAATTGCCTACATATGAATAAGTTTTGTTTAAAGATTGAAATAGACGTTTGTGTTTATTCATTTCAAAAGGTTAAAATCCGTTAATATATATCAGTAACAATTTAGTTTTTTTCAATTTTGTACATGTGATTCTTATTTTATCATTCTATATATTTATAGGATACAAATTAATTCCTTTCTCAAGCACTGTCAAGAATTTATGTTGTAGCGAATTCAGTTAAATCTATCAGGTGTTTTTCATTACATTTTCCCAAGGACCAAGTAGGAAAAAACATCACAGGAAAGAACTATAATTCAGTTTCTGATAAAAATTTCTCTTTGTGATTACAAAAGTCTTACTTCTATTTCATGTTTTTCTTTGACATGTTAAACAACTTCGTATAGAAAAGTTTTGTGAATATTTAAAATGATTAAATAATATACATTAAAACTATCTGTCAATACGGCTCATTTAAAGTTGTTATTTGACTGGCTTCATGGTGCAACGAAATTTGGGTAAATAGACTGAAAGCCACAGAGTAGATAAGAAAAAGTCAGAGATAAGTTATTGACTAGCATTTGAAAAAACCCCAGAGAATCCTTGGAACAATATATTTCTTAAGAACAAATTATTATACATTGTAGTCAATTGTTCATTTGCATTCTTAAATGATTTATTATCAACTTTTAATCATGCAAATGATATGTGTATAGGCACCGTGAAGCCATTAATTTAACAAGCCTGTTTTTTAACAATAATTTGATCAATATAAATTCTTTTACAATAAATTTAGTTAACAAAGTTGAACAATGAACTAATATTCAAGAAAACTACAAATATGATTTTCGAAAATATTTTTGCTTATCATTTTTTTTCAAATTTCAAAAGAGATTTGTGTCTGAAGCATCACTGAAGAGACATTTATTTTCCAAATGCCAATCTGAAGCAGAATTTGGTGCCATACTTTTTGTTAAGTAACGTTCTGTCCTACATTCAGAATATACTAGTATATGATCAAAATTTGATAAATCTTCATCAAAATGCTAATGAAGAATTTCCTTATCTCTGAATAAAGTTAATCTAATAAAAGACATTATTTCAAAACAATTTGTCTTGTTTATATATCTAAACAATTGTTAATTAAATACGACAATTTCAGTTAGGTTAATTTCTGTCAGTTTACAGCCAAAATTTTCTCCATGAAAAAATAAATTATACATCTATAGAACGTGACTTTCTTATGGACTATTAAATTAAATAATTTTTATTTGGATATTTAATTATCCTCATTTGTTATCAACAGTGTACTGTTCTGATTCTAAACTAAATATCAGCTTTTCCCCTTGCCCAATTATTTCCTGATTTTTGTCCTATTAAAACAGTAATAATATACAATTAAGGATTATTAAATTATTTATCTAATGGAATTATTTTATTATTAATAATAAAATAATTTATTTAATAAAATTATCTATTTGACTATCCTGAATTATATAAGAAGCAATTTTGATTTAAAAATTTTATATTATATATATGGATATATTTTCTGATAATACATACATATGCAAGTTATATAATACAATGATCTTATTTAATTTTGCTGTAATTTTTGAATATTTTGACAATTGAGAAAGAAAAATGAAGTCCTAAAGATAATCTTAAACAGTTGTTAATCATTGTTGAATGGATATCATAATCTCTAAATCTTAACAATTTTGATTTTAGAAAATAATTTGAGAAACACCTTTTCAATAGAAAAGGCAGACATTATAGGATCCATAGAAATTGAAGACTGTGCAAGTTTGCAATATATAAGAAGATGAGATTCATTTATTTTTAATTGTTAATGAATACATGTAAGAAATAACTTAAATTAAGAGAATTGTTTAAAAGGTATAACAGCAAAACAAACAGTCATGACAGTACAAGTTACATATAAAAACTGAGGTCATGAGACAATTTTTTGGAAAACTTGACTTAATATTATTAAGCTATATGTTCAACTAGCTTTGTTATTTTATTTCAATGTACCTGAGACACTTTACCTTATGCCATTTAATTTTATCACTTAAATGCTATCATGATTTCCTTTAGCCTTGACTGGTGATTCGATTAATACCTTGTGTTTTAATTAAGCAACAGGGTATCATAATGGAAATATAGGGCCATCATGGTGGACATAGTTTTATGGCCACCATTTATTTGAGTATGTCACAAGTAGTACTGTAAGTCTTTGTCTTTAGTTGTAGCCATTTCTTCAGTGATTGGAAACTGTTATATATCTTTGTACTAGAAATTGTCTGGGACCATGATATTTTGTCAATAATATGTATTATAAATTATCTCCTACACGGCTATCCTAACAGTAAACAGGCCTCTTGTATATTGAGGAAAAAACAACCTGGGAAACGTATACAGACCGGATGGGTTGTCAGTGGAACATTTTAAGCACATGCCAGATGAACTCCTGCCTGTATTGGTTGGCATTATAAACATTGTTTTGAAGACAAAGATGTACCCGAAGTTGTCAAGGAAGGAATCATAACACCTGTAAACAAAACTGAACCAAAGTTATTAAAGACGAAGAGCAAACTTCAGCGGAATTCAATCAGAACACATAATCGCAATGCCACAATTATATATTATCTGAGGCAGGTGAATCTTGAAATATTTCAGGAATTAGTACTTGTAGATTAACAAAATATGTTAATCATCGTTTTTACCTGTATGAGAATTAGTTTTGTGGATCGAATAAGTCAACAAAATGGTTTAGCCTTGTTTCACTGTCAATGTTGAGATTCCTTTTCCTTTAAATAGCCGAACACGCCTAGTTTATGCGTAAACTATCACTAGCTTAGGGTTAAATTGAAGGTCACAAGAAAACGGATTCAATGAGGTCGAATTGTTCACTTTCAAGTGAATAATTCACCAGCAATGTTTCTTAGCTAATTTTGACAAATTGAACTGAGCTGGCTGCTAAAAGCGAATTATTATTTCACTATTTCGCTTTCATTTATGATATATCCCAAAAAATCATATTTTATTTTTTTATCCGTCGCTAATGACCCTTTAAAGGATCCATAAGTTTACCCGGATCGATTCTACAATTCAGGGCTTGGTAAATGTTTTTTAAAATTTTTCCTCTTTGAATGACCATGAAAGTACTACTGGTATTTAGATATAAATAAATAATAAGTATTATTTTTGATTGAGGTTTTTAAAGGTTTTATAGAAAATGATTGTGGTGGTCAATTTCACTAAACAAATGAGGTTCTTATTAAGATATCACAGGCTACAATCAGTTAAAGAATACAAAAAGAATGGCAAAAGAAATCAAATCTTCTGTTGATAAATATAAAAATGGAAGATATGCTATAATTGACAACGAGACAACTATCCACTAGAGACCAAATGACGTAGATGTACAATCTAAGCATATATAGCTCACCAACCGTACGGCCTTTAACGATGAGCAAAACCTCTACAGTCTTGTCTGGTCACACATTGCCTTTATGATCAAAATAACGCGTTGCTTCATCTTTCACGATAGTTTTTATATTTAAAATCAAATCCTTCTTTAAAATAATATTAACCTTCTAAAGGAAAACACTATTTCCATTTCACTGTTTTATCTGGCAAACAAAAGATTCAATTTCTTTCATGATTCGCGTAAGATTATGTGTCTGTTTTGTGTTTTCTTAAAAGTACAGCACCTTTTTAGCTCACCCGGGCCCGAAGGGCCCCATGTGAGTTTATGCCATCACTTGGTGTCCGTCGTCGTCCGTCGCCTGTCGTCGTCGTCGTCCGTCGTCGTCGTAAACTATTTCAAGAATCCTCTCCTCTGAAACTGCTTGGCCAAATACCTTCAAACTTTAAATGAATGTTCCTTAGGGCATCTAGTTTATAAATTGTATCCGAAGTTTTGATCCATCAACAAACATGGCTAAATAGAACATAGGGTCAAATGCAGATTTTGGCTTATATCTCAAAAACTAAAGCATTTAGAGCAAATCTGACTGGGGTAAAATGTTCTATAGGTCAAGATCTATCAGCCCTGAAATTTTCAGACAAACCATTGTTGGGTTGCTGCCACTAAATTGGTAATCTTAGGAAATTTTGCAGTTTTAGTTATTATCTTGAATATTATTAAAGATAAAGATAAACTGTAAACAGCAAAAATGTTCAGCAAAATAAGATCTACAAAAAAGTTAAATGACCAAAATTGTCAATTGACCCCTAAATGAGTTATTGCCCTTTAAAGACAATTTTACACATTGTTTGCTAACATTTAAAAATATTCTCCTCTGAAACTACTGGGCCTAATACTTCTAAACTTTAACTGAATGTTCCTTAGGGTAACTGGTTTATAAATTGTATCCGAAGTTTTGATCCATTAACAAACATGGCCACCATGGCTAAAAATAGAACATAGGGATCAAATGCAGTTTTTGGCTTTTATCTCAAAACTATAGCAGTTAGAGCAAAAGTGACAGGTAAAGTGATGAATTAGTCAAAATCTATCTGCTATAAAATTTTCAGACCAATTGGACCATCCATTGTAGGGTTACTGTCCGAAATAGTTTATTTTATGAAATTTTACTATTTTTGGTTATTATCTTCAATATTATAATAGATAGAGAGAAAGTGTAAATTGTAAAATGTTCATCTAAGTAGGATCTACAACAAAAGTCAATGATCAAAATAGTCAATTGACCCTTAAGGAGTTATTGCCCTTGAAACGTTTATTTTTTCATTTTTCGTGCAAGTCTATTACTTTTGAAAATCTTCTTCTCTGAAACTACTGGGTCAAATACTTCCAAACTTTAACTGAATGTGTCTTAGTGTATCTAGTTTGTAAATTGTATCCGAAGGTTTGATCCATCAACAAACATGGCCACCATGGCTAAAAATAGTACACAGGGACAAAAGCAGTTTTGGCTTATATCTCAAAAACTACAGCAGTTAGAGCAAAATTGAAAGGGAGTTAAACTGATAAATGGGTCATGATCTATCTAATATGAAATTTTCAGACATGTTCGACAACCCATTGTTGGGTTACTGTTGGAAATAGATTATTTTATCAAATTTTACTGTTTTGGTTATTTCTTTAATATTATAATAGATAGAAAGAAAGTATAAATGGCAATAAATGTTCAGCTAAGTAAGATCTACAAATAAGTCAACATGATCAAAAAGTCTATTGACCCCTTAAGGAGTTATTACCTTTAAAAACGTTTTTTACATTTTTGTGAAAGTCTAATTACTTTTAAAAATCTTCTTCTCTGAAACTACTTGGCCAAATACTTAAAAACTTTTATTGAATGTTCCTTAGGGTATCTAGTTTAAAGATTGTATTCTGGGTTTGATCCACTCAAAAACATTGCGGCAGTTTCTAAAAATAGAACATAGGGATCAAATGAAGTTTTTGGCTTTCATCTCAAAAACTAAAGTAGTACATGTAAGAGCAAAACTGACATAGGTGAAAGTGTTAAACAGGTTTAGATCTACCTGTCAAGTAATCTTCAGACCAATAGGACAACTTATTGTTGGGTTACTGTCCAGAAATAGTTAATTTTAGGAAATTTTACAGTTTTGGGTTATGCATTATCTTGAATATTATTACAGAAAGAGAGAAAGTGTAAATGACAAAATTGTTCAGCAAAGTAAGATCTACAAATACGTCAAATGCCTGAAACTGAAATTGCAGGTGAGCGATATAAGGCTCTCATGAGCCTCTTGTTTACCTCAGGGCACAGTTTAACATTTATCAAGGTAGTTGAACCATTTTTTCTTTTTCTGATGTTTTCCGCCTGTTGATATTACAACGGATATTTTCAGATTTTTCAGTTGAATTGTATTTAACTGCTTTACGATCCGATACCGTATCTATCACGATCCGATCGCAATGCTTGACCGCCGTTACATATTCTTTGACGATCATTTTTTTAGATATAAAGAATGACAGCCGTGATTTAACAGTAATGACTCATTAAACACCTTTGATTGATTATACCGAAAGAGATCATGGGTATACGTCAAACAGACAGCAGCCCAAACATAATAAAATTTGATTAAATTAACCTCTTTTCAGTATAATAAAATCTGATTGTAGTGAGGCTGTTGTTCATTACTGGCGATTGAAAATGCAGGTTTATTTCAATAAATGCTTTTGATGCCAAACTCATGCTCCATATTGTGTTAAAATTTCATTAAATTTTAGAATCAAATGGACAAAAGAATGTTCACGCTAGACGTGTATCCAAAAGAACTTTTAATGAATAAACACATGAGTCGTTCAGCCGACAAGAGGGCTGTCTAGTTACCCGTTTTATTCAGGGTACCTGAGAACTCGGATAATAATTTTGTGACAAGTAAAAATTGGTGAAATCCATCATTACAATGCCCAAACGATATTAGTTACACATGCGAACTTGTAACGCATTGAGTATCCCAAAATTATTCCAAGATAGTGATAGTGCCAAAATGTGGTGCAAGTATGACCTAAACATATATATGAATGCACATCTTCAAAATGAAATATTAAAACAAAACAAAATGCTCTATCCTCAATATAAAATGTCAAATACAAACTAAAGCTAACCAACAATAAAAAAAAATCTATCTGAAACTATTGTAAATGAAGGTTATTGCACAATTCACGGATGTCAAATTCTGAAGTATAACGTGAGTAACAGTAACTTCAATCGACATAAAGTTTGGATAGTGTGCTAAGGAATATCGTGTGCATTGCATGAGTAGCTGACAATCGCATTTATAGTCCTTGTGTGACAATATGTTTTTAGCTTACATAAACATTCGCAAGGTAAGTAATATTGCCAACCAGTAATGATCGTTATCCGTTGCACTATTCAATTTTCTGAATATCATTTGTTGATAATTGTTCATTTGTCAAACAGTTAGATTCAAATGCTAAATCATTGACAGTGAGGTTTAAATAATCTGCCATCCTATACAAAGCATACAACTAGAGTAACAGTAAGAATACTCACGATTTATAGACGAACTTCAAATAGTAACTGTCAATGCTACTTTTATACTTGTTGTATTTGAGTTCTGAGTATGGTATTGACTTTATTTTGTCTACTATGGATTACTCTTCGTAAAGGTTATTTGCTACTGTCAAGAAAACGGTATCTAACATCGTCTGATCTAAATCATCATGTATTCAAATAGTGTTGATATGGACAAATATAGTTGTTTTTAAAACAGTTGACAAAGAAAGTCAGCGCAACAGTTACCCATCAAAATTGCCATGTAATAATTCAAGAACTGTGAGTACATGCAGTATAATTAAAGAACTAATATCACGTGATTTCGCGCAAGTTTTCTCTTCAGTGACATTAATAGATGGAAGTTCTACATAGAGTACACTCTCAGTTATCCCAGACGTAAAGGTTGATCATCAGTTGAACAGAGCTCCTCCACCATATTCAAAATATGAAATGAACAAAATAAATGTAAAATGCCTGCACAACTAAAATAAAACAACTAATAATAATGCTAATAAATAAAGCTGGGACCAATATATTAGTCCCAGATAAAGGTATAGTTATCAAATAACATATACGATCTTACTCTAAAACAAACATACAAATGTAAAGCTATAAAATGCCATTGTTAAATGTTATGATATCTTAAAGTCAATCAACCAGAAATCATTTATAAATGTACGTATAGATTATTTCATGAGCGTTATTTTCAATTGTATGGATCGATATCGGTCTTTTGATTTTATTGATCTGATTATGATAAGCATCTTGAATAGTGATTGTGATTACGGTTTCTACACTACCTGATGTTGACTACACACGGAAACAACAAACATAAGAAAACTTAATTAAATTAACCTCTTTGCAAGAAAAAAAATACTTACTGTAGTGGGGCTGTTCACTATTGGCAATACAAGGTAGCAGATTTATCTCTAATAAATGCTTTGTTGATGCCAAACCAATGCGCCATATTGTGTTATAATTTTTATTAAATATTGGGATCAAATGGGGTATTAAACGACTTTCCTTTCTGATGTAATTTATGACACATCTAAGTACTAGTATTTGAACGTGACTGGGTAAATAATATATATTGATCATATTGATCATACGGCTAATGAAAGTGAATCATAGTAAACGTTTTTTTACATGGGAGATATGGATAAATAAACTCCTCAAAGATACCAATTTTTTTGCCAGTAGTCAGATTGATATAACAATAAAATCATATAGCTCGTCAACGGTTTCGGTTATTATACATTCTTGGCTTTCAAATATTCAGCTTTGAGCGTTCCTGATGATGTTAAATCCAGAAAAAACGCCTAGGACATTTATACCGTGATGTTTTCATATTTTATATACAACTTTATTGTGTATGACACACAGAGAATCGGACACTTCATGACGTTATTCATGTTATTTGTCGCTGTTTGTGTGCCTTTGATTTATTTTTCTAAAACATAGGTTTTTGAATTATTTAATTACTAATTTGAATTTTGTAATTATAGAAAAAAAAAAATGTATAGTTTCATAATTTTATGATATTATTTACAAATTACAGAAATTGGCTTTGAAACGAGTTGCGACGCCACACAGACTACCTCAGATCAATGTAGTGTACCCGAAACGGAATGTAAAGATGATGCAGGAACTAAAAAATGTATGTGTAAAGCCACCTACTATTCAGATGGAAGAGCTTGCCAAACCAGTAAGACTAGAAGCATAAACTTATTTTTGTTACATAAAATCGTGTGTCAATTTTAAAAGACTAATCAATACTGTTTGTTTTTGCTTCCAAGATGTGCATATATATATATATCTACTGTTTAACTAAAATAATCTTCTTTGAAGACCTACTAGTTAAAATGCTCATTGGATTCTATCGTCATATTTCTATGCCTATGAGTGTCATTTTGTTTTGTGGGAAGTTATTGCTTCCATGTGTTTATGGTAGTACCGTGTAATATTAGTCAACGGAAGTTAAACTGCGTAATTAAAGATATTTTTATAATTTTTGTTTTTAGTTATTACACATTCACTTGTGTCTGTGTTAGTCATTTCAAATTTTCATGTGCATACATTTAGTAATTGAACACATTGTCATGCAAATGATTGATATACAGGTTAGGGATTTATCTGCTTGATTTATATTTCAATTATATTTAATATTTATACTTAGAATTTGGTTACTCTTTGATGCCTGATAAAGGAAAACCAGAACAGCGCTTCGGAGGCAACAAATTCAAAAAGTATTATTTTCACATGTTCTACAAATATACTATTAATGTAATGAATTTACTTAATTCATTTTGTTTTTCGTACTGAATACCAAAATATAAAAAGCTGGGGCATAATCGCATTATTTACATGTCCCTGTCCCCAAATATGTAGACCATTAAGGTTTAAACACTTCCATCAAAAGTTTACGAACACTGAACTTAGTGCAGGATATACTAAGAATTGACTATACTTCGATATGTATTTGTTTAAAAACTCGATAACTCTCTAATGATAAATTAAAAATATTTATTTATTAATGGATTGCTTGTTATATTATATATAGCATTTTGTAAAGATATATAAATGATGTCCTGTAACTCAATAACCCACATTTCAGTGAGTATTTGTACCTCATAAATCCCGGTAAACTTGAGATTAAGGATACTACCGAAACTAAACTAAAGGTCTGCTTGATATTTTGATCTTTTCCTCGATATTAATGAGGACTTCAAACTAAATTGATTTTTGTATCTTCTCCATTCTTGATCAAAAGACTGAGTCTGTCATTTACAAGTTAAGAACCTTGTCAGTGGCTGATTTTACTTCAATTTAGTGGTTTTGGGTTTTTTTCTTTGAGAATTTGGAGGGATGCTACATATCTTTGATATAGTCACTGTTAATTTGTTTTATTAACAAATGTAGTCTTTGCTAAATTGACAGCTTGACGTACTATATAGGCACCGATCTAGTGTTCAAGAACAGATGTTGAACTCAATTTGTCTTTGAATTGGGTCGTATACTCAATATGTTTTTGTTCATTTTTAATTGCAGGAATCAAACCAAATATCGCTTGTACTGCTGCAGGTCAATGTGTAACCCATGCTACCTGTGACACCACTGATACTGATACATGTGTGTGTGATGCAGGTTATACTCCATCACCAATCATCAGTCCTACCATGTGTAAGTTTAAGTTAAATTGTAATAAATTGGCAACATTAGATCCAAACTGGTCAATGTCGCCGTTACATTTGGCACTTTATCGTGTCATTTCTATGATCTGTAATTTATCAGTAACATCAAGGTAGCCAAATACAAGTTTCAAGAAGGAGAGTCCCTAATATTTCACATCGCTCAAATACAAGAAGACAATGAGGTGATACAGGTACAACTTTATAATAGAAAACACTTCGAGCACCACTGATGAGTCTTGTCTTGCCTACCAAATTATAAACCTTTATCTTTGATTCCTTTTAGTCCACGTCTATGCTGTATTTCTTCTATCATTCTTACCAAAAACGTATACAAAAAGATATCGTTCACTTCGGCCAAAATTGCAGGTACACCATTAAGACTAACGGTGTAGTATAATATTCTGTTCATTGGACGTGTGTTTCCGCTACTAAGAATGACCAACACAAATGGTGTCTATGTCTGAATTTACCTTACTGTCTTCTCGATCGAGTATTTTCCGATTGTGAGTATTTATGAATAAACTTTTAGGTTTTATGCACACTTATCCAGTTCATAAAAAAATTACAAAAAAGTGTTCTTTGTTTCGAAAATTTAGTCAATGAAACAAAATATTAGTCAATAATATGAAGTCCGTTTTAGCATTTTCTTTATCGAAGTAATATTAAATGAGTTGAAAAAAATTGTTTAAGCTAATTTTAATTAAACTTCTGTTTTAAAAACTTTTTTCAGGCAGTGGTGTTGTCAAATTTGCAGCTCTGCCATACATGTACGTGGTACCCATCCTTGTATCCATGATGTTTCTTCTTCGATGAATATTTATTCTTGATCATTTAAAAGTTTTTGGTTTTTGTAATATTTGAATTTTATTTATAATATTTATCTTTTAATTGTCAGCTTTCTAAAAAAAAAAAAAAATACATATGTTGCTAAGTGGTTCTTTATATTTTATGTTAGTTGCCGTTTGTTTTGTTTGTGACTTTCAGTTACTCCTGTACTTGCGAACTTCGGAGAACCATTTTAATAAATATAATGTGTATGATTTATATAATATTATTCCAGTTCATACAATTACTACATTCTTAAAAGAAGTTGGAATATATTCCAAAATATAAACAAGTTGTATGAATTTAAAATTATTTTAATATTTATGACATTACCTTATTGTTGAATTTTATTTAAAAATTAGTAATTTTGCTTTAAACTAAACAGTTTTAGTATATTAGAAGACATTTTGTCTGATTTTTAAAACAACTTTTGTTACTTAATTGAAATAGTTCTGGCCGAGATACAGCCGTTTTGTGCTGACGCAGTGTAAGACAAACAACAATCATCAAATAATTAATTCATGTACATTAGCCACATATTTGTTTGTTTGTTATCTGGTACCTTTATGTTGGCTTTGTTACGGCAGAAATCGCCTTTTAATTGTAGCCAACAAAAGACACAAATCAATAATAAAACTTAACAATATTTATTATACACTAGTTTACAAGAAGTATTACACAGAGTAATGTCAACTTAACTGTCAAAATATGAGTTCAATCTTTTCTTTATCCGGAAATCTTCTCGGAATCCACAGAATATTATATCCAATAGGTCACAATCTAGTATGATGTAGTTTTCAATAAAAGTGTCAATCCAACTGCTGAAAATGTTGATGTCTATGTCTATCGATGTCTAAGTCTATCTATGTCTCTGTCTAAATCTCTATATTCAACTAACTTTTGGGTCTGCATTTAAATACTCAAACGGAAATTTCTAGACAACGCTAGAAATATAAATTACGCATCTTTGTTATGATCATTCTGGAAACGTTATGTAAGTGAAATAGAAAGTTCTAATCATTCCATGAGTATCAATGAATGTTCCAGTGAATTCTAAACTGCATAGTTGTAACACAATGTGTATAATTTGTACACAATATATAATGTAAACATTCTTAGGCCACACAAAACAAATTAGGCCAACTAAATAGATATGATAGTTACAATATCATAACACCTCCCCTTAAAAAAGTTTGAGTGTAACAAAACTTTTCATGAATAATATGTACAAAAATGCATAGTATATACAAAGTGTTTCAATAAGTTCTAGATAAAGCATCTGCTATTACATTATCTTTACCTTTAATATGTTTTACAATAACATCATATTCCTGTAACAATAAACTCCACCTAGTCAATCTCTGGTTCTTGTTTCTCCTTTTATGTATGAAGGTGAAAGGATTATGATCAGTATAAACAAGAATAGGATGCACAGTGGGATTTAAATATACATCAAAATGTTGAAGTGCAGACAACAGTGCAAAACACTCTTTTCAATAGTTGAATAATTTTTCTGATGTTTATCTAATTTCTTAGAAAAATATGATATAGGTTTCTCAACATTATCATCTGTCTCTTGATATAAAACAGCTCCAACTCCTATATCACTTGCATCAACGGCAAGTTTGAATTGTTTTCAAAGTCTGGAGTGATCAGAACTGGACTATTAATTAAAAGTGATTTGCTATTTTCAAAAGCGTTTTGACAATTTTCACCCAGATGAATTTAGAATCTTTCCGTAAAAGATGAGTCAATGGTTGAACAACAGTAGCAAAATTTGAACATAATTTTCTGTAAAATCCAATCATGCCTAAATATCTCATAAGTTGTTTTTATTTGTAGGAGGAGGAAATTTAGTAATTGCATCCACTTTAGCCGTAATAGGTTTCACTAAACCCTGGCCAACTGTATGCCCTAAATAATCAACAGTGGCCTGGCAAAATTCACTTTACCAAGATTTACAGTCAAATTTGATTGTGACAATCTATCAAAAGAATCATATAAATGTGTTAAATGTTCTTCCAGCTATCACTACATACAATAAGATCATCAATATAAGCATAACAACAGGCTAAATCTTTATAACATTATTGATCATTCTTTGAAATGTAGCTGAGCACTTTTCATGCCAAACGGCATTACAGTTTATTGAAATAAGCCGTCTGGTGTGACAAAAGCTGATATTTCTCGAGCTCTCTGTGTCAATGGGACTTGCCAGTAACCTTTCAATAAATCAAATTTGCTCACAAATTTTGCTTGCCCAATATTATCAATGCAATCGTCTATCCTTGGAATCGGATAGGAATCAGATTTTGAAACAGAATTCACTTTTCTGAAATCAGTTACGAAACGAAAGGTTTTATCTGGTTTGGGCACAAGCAGACAAGGAGAGCTCCATTCACTGTTACTCGGCTCAATAATATCATTGTCAAGCATATATTTAATTTCTTGTCTCATAAATTCAAGTTTGAGTGGATTGAGCCGGTAAGGATGTTGCTTAATTGGAGAAGCATCACCTACATCGACATCATGACAAACAGCAGTGGTTTTGTTTGGCACATCTGGAAAAGATTTTAAAAGAAAATACCAAAGCTTTTAATTTTTCTCTACGATCAAAAGACAGATGTGCAAGTTTTGAATCTAAATTTGACAAAATTTCTGAATTTTTCAATCTAACTGTCTCTTCCATAGTTTTAGAACTAAAAGGTGGTTCAATTATATCTGGTTTGTCATGATTGTTCTCCAATTTAACCATGGCTAAAGTGGCAACTGGTTTACTCTCACCTTCATTAGTACGCTCAAAATATGGTTTTAACATATTAATGTGACACACTCTATTTTGTTTACGCCGACCTGGTGTTTTTACAATATAATTCAAATCATTGATTTTTCTCTCTATGGTATAAGGACCACAATATTTAGCTTGTAATGGATGTCCAGGGACTGGCAAAAATACAAGTACCTTATCACCTGGCTCAAAAACTCTGTCCCTGGCATCTTTATCATACCATATTTTCATCTTATTCTGAACAGTTTTAAATTGTTCTGAGCAATTTGACAAGCAGTACTAGTATACAATTTTCTTTAAATCTAGATACATAGTCTAGAGGATTCATGTCAGTGTGTTCAGTAAGCCACTTTTCCTTTATCAATTTTAAAGGTCCCTTACAGTATGACCAAATACCAACTCAAAGGGACTAAAACCAAGGGATTCTTGAACAGCCTCTCGGACCGCAAAAGTAAAAGTGAACACCATCATCCCAATCCCTGTCAAATTGAAGACAAAAAGTTCTGATCATGTTCTTCAATGTTTGATGAAAACGTTCTAAGGCACCTTGAGATTCTGGATGATAAGCACTTGACCTATACTGAGCAATCCCTAATTGGTACACGACTTGCTGAAATAAACCTGACATGAAATTTGAACCCTGGTCGGACTGTATAGACTTTGGAAGTCCTACTAGCGTGAAAAATTTGATCAGAGCTTTGACAATACTAGGTGTCTTGATATTCCTTAACGGAATAGCCTCAGGAAAACGAGTGGAGGTACACATAATCGTCAATAAATACGCATTTCCAGTCTTGGTCTTCGGTAAAGGTCCAACGCAATCAATGAGTACTCGGCTAAAAGGTTCTTCAAAGGCTGGAATAGGCAGAAGTGGTGCTGGTGGTATCTTCTGGTTAGGCTTACCAACAACCTGGCATATATGGCATGATTTGCAGTATTCTGCGACATCATTTTTAGTCTTGGCCAGTAGAAATGTTATAAGATCTTAAGGCAAGTCTTCCTTATACCTAAGTGTCCAGCCAAGGGGTGTCATGGGCAAGACCAATAATGTCTTGCCTATAGACTTTAGGCACCACCACTTGGTATACCACTCCATTCCTCCTCTGGGGTAGCATCAGGGGCCTCCACTTTCTCATTAAAATGCCGTCTTGATGGTAATAGCATTCGGCCACTTTGTCTGCTTCCTCCTGTGGTTGAGCCCTCTTGCTGAGCTGAAGAACCTCAGGGTCTTTATTTTGCTCTTCGACAAATTTCCTTCGGTCTAATGAATGGCTGTTTACGTCTGGCCATGGCATAATTACATTCTTGCTAATACTAGGTGGTCTTATTACGGCCTTCTCTGAGCTACCGGGACCTTCAATGTCGGCTAGAAAGGTGTCAGAAAGGTCCATGTAGTCAAACTGGTCTTCTTGCAAATCCTCATTTTGTTGTTTTCCAGCCATCGCCCTAGTAACGACACAAGCTGGATACAGTTCAGCATCATCTTCAGGTGATTTAACATCCACCAACGGTTCACTGGTAACAATTGGTTCAGCAACCCTTTATTCCTAGCTAGATCATTTCCTAGCAATAATGAAACACCTTCAACAGGGAGATTAGGACGAACACCCACAACAACTGGTCCAGTTATCAAATCTGACTTCAGATAAATACGATGGAGGGAACATCTATACAACCTAACTCCACACCTTGTAACAAAACGGAGGCACCAACAGAAGTCTCCTCGGACAAAGGCAACACACCTTCTAACAATAAAGACTGAGAAGCTCCAGTGTCCCGTAAAATCTTAATAGGCTGAGGAGTAGTATTATCAACAATAGAAACAAACCCATCAGACATAAAGGGTATATAATCATCCATGTAATCACAAAACTGGACTTAAACGCCTGACTCGCAGGACATTCCAACGTATGGGTAAAACGGGTGTCGTACAAGCACTGGTCTTGGGCTTATTATCTCTTTCATTCTTCTTCTGGAGTCTAAAACAATCAGCCATCAGGTGACCATTCTTCTTACAATAAGCACAAGTCAGTGACTTCTTCTCAAAAGTATCAAATTTTGGACTAGACATATTATAACTAGACTGACTCTTATTCTGTGCAACAGGTTTATTATCAGTACGCTCAGTGCTTTGATTCTTGTAATTTCCACTGAAGTATTAAAATTTTGACCTTTGAAACTTATGTGAAAGGGTATAATTATCGGAAATAACAGCTGCATCTTGTAATGTCTCAACAGTTTTGTCATCTAAATGTGTTTTAAGTCTAAATGAACACACTGGTTGAACTCTTCTAATAACATCAATTGTCTTAAATTATCAAAATTTTATTTATTTTCTTTGACGTAAGCCATTTATCAAATAGATCTTCTTTTCCTAGCAAATTCAACATAGGTTTGTGAATCAAACTTTTATAAGACCTAAATTTCTGTCTATATGCTTCTGGCACTAGCTCATAAGCTTTCAAAACTTCCTTTTAACCGTGTCATAATCAGAACTATTTTCTGATGAAAGTGCTGAGTAAATTTCAGCGGCCTTGCCCTCAAAAACACTTTGCAGCATTGTAGTCCAAAAAGGCTTCGGCCATTTCAAATTTTGAGCAATTTTCTCAAACTGTGGAAAAATTTATCAACTGTTTTTTCACAAAGTTTGGGAACCAAACGTATGATTTTTGCTGCATCAAAATTAAAATGTTCTGATTTTGATTGGAATTTAGTGTTGCTTTCTTCTTTTGCCATTTCAATTTTCATTTTTTCAATCTCTAACCTTTCTCTCATTTCAAGTTCTGCCTGTTTTAATTTCAATTCATCTTGTTTTAATTTAAATTCATCTTCTTTTCTTTTTCTCCATTTCTAACCTTTCTTCTTTTCTTTTTCTCCATTTCTAACCTTTCTTCTTTTCTTTTTCTCCATCTCTAACCTTTCCTTCGTTTGAAGTTCTGCCTGTTTTTCTTCGTTTTCCAATTGTTTTATTTTGATTTCGTTTTCCAATTGTTTTAATTTAAATTCATGTTCTAATTCAAGCTGTTTTAATTTGGTAGCATCAACATTTTCGACCTTAAGTTCAAGAGCCTCTTCACCAAAAATTTCTGAGTCAACTAATTTGTCTATTAACAAATTTTTATAATTTGTTTTCTCATAGATACTCTAAAATCTAATTTGAGATGTTTAGCAAGCAACACTAATTCCTCTTTCTTTAAATTATCAAACCCTTCCAGGTCTGGCGTTTTCAAAATTTACCGGCATCAAATGCCATATTGTAGAATTTTGTTGGCTAGTTCTAATAAAAATACTGAAAAATCTTTATTAAGATATTAACGTGATCCCGGACTTGAGCCCCGATTTCTGTTACGGCAGAAATCGCCTTTAATTGTAGCCAACAAAAGACACAAATCAATAATAAAACTTAACAATATTTATTATACACTAGTTTACAAGAAGTATTACACAGAGTAATGTCAACTTAACTGTCAAAATATGAGTTCAATCTTTTCTTTATCCGGAAATCTTCTCGGAATCCACAGAATATTATATCCAATAGGTCACAATCTAGTATGATGTAGTTTTCAATAAAAGTGTCAATCCAACTGCTGAAAATGTTGATGTCTATGTCTATCGATGTCTAAGTCTATCTATGTCTCTGTCTAAATCTCTATATTCAACTAACTTTTGGGTCTGCATTTAAATACTCAAACGGAAATTTCTAGACAACGCTAGAAATATAAATTACGCATCTTTGTTATGATCATTCTGGAAACGTTATGTAAGTGAAATAGAAAGTTCTAATCATTCCATGAGTATCAATGAATGTTCCAGTGAATTCTAAACTGCATAGTTGTAACACAATGTGTATAATTTGTACACAATATATAATGTAAACATTCTTAGGCCACACAAAACAAATTAGGCCAACTAAATAGATATGATAGTTACAATATCATAACAGCTTTAGTAATATAAGAATTGCAATTATCATAACATGAAACAATTTTGACATAAGTTCATGACATTTAGTTCAATCTCTGCAAAAGACATTTTATTTTGAAAATAAGTAATTTTGCTTTAAACTAAAGTTTTATTATATTAGAAGACATTGTGTCTGATTTTGAAAACAACTTTTGTTACTTAATTGAAATAGCCCTCGTCGAGATACAGCCGTTTTGCGCTGACATGGTGTAAGGCAAACATCAATCGTCAATCAAATACTTCATGTACATTAGTCACAGTATTTGTTTGTTTGTTTTCTGGTACCTTTATTTTGGCTTTAGTAATATAAGAATTCTAATTATCATAAAATGAAACAATTTTGACATAAGCTCGTGACATTTAGTTAAATCTCTGCAAAAAGACATTTAGAGGTCAACATACAGTTTTCAACAATAGACAGGTGTCCATACATTATGTCAAACTATAAATCGCCGAGTCTATACCCAAACTGCTGGGAAACGTCACAACAACGTCTCATTATTTGATAAAAGGGAGAACAATGGTATAAAATGTATAGTTATAACATGATGTGTTGTCCTAGAGCCCGAAATAAGGTGAGCCTAAATCTATCAATTAAAACACAATTTCAAAAACTGATGGCTTCAGTCGAAGATTATGCCAGGCAATGAGTTAAACCCAATAAATATAACGTAGATACTTTTTCCGAATGGATTAAGTCTGTGACGTCGATGATACAAATCAAAATAGAAAAACTGAATGTGTCTATGAATACCCATGCTACATCAATCTTTAAAGACCAAAATGTTGAAAAACTGTCCTACATTCATGACAAATATGTTGTTGTCCCTGCAGATAAAGTCTCGAAACAACATCGTTTTCGTGTGTAAATCACATTACGTAAACTGCTGGATGAATGAATTAGGTATTTCCAATTCACTTGAAAACTCAACATATACCCCAACGACACTTACCAGGGAGGAAATCCTGGATAATCATAGGTCTGTTCTATGTTCCTTTGGAATTTCAACTAAAGAAGAAGAACTGGATCTTCCTTCTGTGTACTGGATACCTAAACTACATAAGTGTCCGTAAAAACAACGTCTTCTTAGTGCTCCAGGAAACCTCTTTCTAAATTATTTAACATCAATTTTATCAGCAATCAAAACCGGGCTTCCAAGTTATTGTAAAACTACCTATTCTACAAGTGGCGTGAATTAGACGTTGATACTAAAAAATCAAAGATCTTTAATAGAGTACAATACAAGATTCTTTCATCTTGCAATAGTATTAAAACATTTGACTTTTTTACACTTTACACAAGTGTTCCCCATTAAAAACTAAAAGACCAACAAACAATCGGCATTCCCATAGGAACCAACTGTGCTCCTCTTCTTTCCGACTTTATTTTTATGAGGCTGACTTTATACAGGAACTTCTTAGGAAGAAAGAAAAGAAGTTAGCAGTATCCTTCAACTTCACTTTCCGCTATATAGATGATGTTCTCTCATTAAATAATTCAAAATTTGGTGACTATGTTGAACGCATCTATCCCATCGAACTTGAGATAAAGGACACGACAGACACCGTTCTCTCTGCCTCAATTTTTGACTTCCATCTAGAAATTGACAATTAGGGTCGGTTGAAAACAAAACTTTACGACAAAAGAGATGATTTCAGCTTCCCATTGTGTGTATTTTGTTCTACTTTATAAGCAACAAAGAAAATTGTGTTTGTTTTATTACCTATTCATAACAAATAAATATTATCCATATATCTTATTTATATCTTATTCATATATAATCATGTCAGCAGTGACTGAATGTGTCAGTTAACATCTCATCTCTGAAACTGATAAGACTATGTAAAAAATAATACTAGTTCTTAAATAATAAGCATTACAACGATTTCGACAAAACATTTGACACATTTTTTAAATGTTTTGCAATTAATTTTGTAACGTTTGATTTACTTTACACGTATTCTTAAAGAATTGAAATAAGATGTGCTTTAGATTAAAAGCGTTGAAAGCTTTCTTGTCAAAATGAAGTATTTCAATCAATATATTCCCTATATATGTACTAAATATTATACACTTTCTAACTATTTGATGACTTTAACTTGAATGTTTGTAACTGGTGTAAATATGTAACAATTATATTAATATAAGTGTGTTGTCTGCATATATATGTATTCATCAGTTGTGTTTAAGTTGTGTAAAATCTCGTTTTGTCTTTAATACCAATCTGGTTTGTTTTGTCGCTTCGCAAATTATGAAAACTCAGAAAATAAGAAATAATAATAACACTTTGTGATTCATTAAGAGAAATGTACGTAGTACAAACCGTAATGATTTCAAAACCACATTCATATAAAAGAAACACCCAGTTGTATCTGAGTAACGTGAGACACAACAACAACAAAACAAACAAAAAACGGAATGTTAGCCGTGTGACTGCAATGAGGATATACAATACGTGCCCAGTGTCCACAGGCCGCGCTAACGAAATATGTGTGTTCATCGATAGAAAACGACAAAAAATTGTTCAAACAAGAAATTAAAAAGTACAAGCTTGTACTATTTGAATAGTATTTCATAACACTTTAAAGTAGACCGCACAAGCGCAGGTATGAAGGACACTTTCAGTAAGTATGTTTGCATACATTATATACCATGTGGGTTTGTCTGAATCATAACTGAACCCTATCCAGTTTGCATGTTTGTGGTTCACTTGAGATCCAACTAAATATACTTCAAAGCGTGCTTTGTTCTCCAGAGGAGCCTTGACTGTCATATTAGTTATATACTTACTTTAGTTTGTTCATTGTACAGATTTTATTCTATGTTAACCACTTTTGAGGCACCATGAGACACAATGTAGGCATACAAAATGTGATATTTTATTCCAAGCGTACAACAGGAAAATCTGACTGAAAACCTAAATATTAAGTTCGGTCAAGAAAAATATTCTTGGAAGCCATATAACGATTGAACGGATAAAATCGACACAAATAAACGTATGTCCCTTAAGTGTTACATGGGTGAAAATGTCCATTTCATTTCAATGGTATTTAAATTTAGCAAAA